>CAUHTR010003404.1:0-46443 GCA_959609185.1 Schmidtea polychroa
TTTATAATTTAGCAATTTACCTAGGTACGAGCCATTTTCAACATTGAAGATTATACAAATAAATGCTTGAAAGAAGCGGAAAATATAAGGATTCTTATTAGAGCATCGAATTGAAACAACAAACAAATATGATTCCATAAATTTTGAAAAAAATTGCAATATTAAAATTGAAACAGCATTTGTAAAACCAAAAAAAAACAAAAAAATTTAAGCAATGACTTATATGATGTTATAGCGTAAAAAAAGAATCGCATTCAAGCAACAGAAGTCTCAACCATCCGGAAAGGCTATGAAACCAAAAGAGACCACAGAATAACCAATACAATAAGGGTTTTATATCAAAGGTATCCAGATTTTAAAAGAGGATATCTGGAAACAAGAAAAGAAAGTGGAGGATAAGATTACAGGTATAATAAGAATCAGAAATATTTACGAAAGTAAACGAGTAATCAGATTAAATTAAAAAGATGTTTGTATTTTTAAAGAGTACAATTTCGTTCCAATTGTATAAAAATAACTTGTAGTCATTGTAAAAAAGAGAACATTTAAAGTAAGACGTTAATGAGTGAATATAAAGGCAAGATATCTGACGTCCATTAGCAAAGATATTATTGCAAACAGCCGATGAAAGGCGAAGATCAAATCGAACAGGCAGTCATTATATTATATATAACATCAATAATGTAGTGAATTTGAATATTTCCATAAAAACTTGGAAATGTTCAATCCTTCAATCATTTAGCCACATGGTTTGTGATATATACCAAAAGATGAATTTAATGAGCTATGACTTGAAGGATGTTGCAAATGAAATAGACGGCATGAAAATAATATCTGTCATTGATACAAGTTCCAAAATTAGTAAAATTTTATGATGTTATAGGAAATTAAAAGGTCGATCAAGTATTGAAATGTGGAAATTAGAGCAAGATAATGGAGTCGGAAATAACTACTTTATGTATAAAAATGGACGCCTTCTAAGAGAAAGCATTTATTCATAGAATTTCCATTAACCTAAATAGGGTACAAAGATAACAGGATTAAGCACTCCTTATTTCAATTATTTTATCATTTTTGAATGCCAATTTGCTATTTTGCTAAGATGCAAACTATCAATGCAATTATTGTAATAAACAATCATGCCATCCATAAGACATAACATTAGAGTTCAATTTTAAAGTAAAGCTATCATATATTGTCCTTTGCAAGACACATAAGCTGTTATCAAGTTTTTACAAGTTACAAAGCTTTAATGAAAAATTTGAAACTATTGAAAATATTTTGCCGCTTGCTGTTGATGCTAGTTGGATAGTTTTAAAACCAACATTTGGATTTTGTAAATATTTCAACAATGACACCAATTCATTATTTAATCGTTCATTATATCGTTTTCGGGCTCATGCATGCATTCATGGTGGGGAATGGTAGTCATCTTTGCGTACTTAACAAATCAAGGACCTCTAACAATCTATATCACCAATTTAAACGCATTTACATTTTTATCAATAATCTGTTAATTACATAAATAGTTATACAGAGATCATATAATAAGTCACAAAACCTCAGATGAGCATTAATAAAGCTCGAATTGTTTCTTATTCTTACATCTTCAAAAATTCCAAATAAATCATATATAAAATTTTATTGAATAATGAAAAATATTAGGAAATTAATTTTATATATTAAAAAAAATTAAATTTAAAATATTAATAAATGATTTGAGAATAACTTTTGATTAGTTATAACAACAAGCAAAATTTGAATTAAATAATTGTAATTACTTATTTTTTATATATAACCTTTGATTAATATTTTGTCTTCAGAATTTCATTTATACCAAATTTATATTACGTTTATATTAAATAATAAATTTTCAGAACTTTTTAACACACTGCAAATGTGTTAATTTTGAAAGAATATTTATCTATAGTCAAAATTTAAATAAAAATAAATGAAATTATATTACTACTTATTAAATAATGGACTATATTTTATTGATATACCACTACTCACTGTTTATCAGATATTTTATATACTATTTTGCTGAATATTCGACCCGACCAGTCACACTGATTCTGACGCCACCACTAGAAATTAAACATTAAAGTTGATAAACGATAAAACTGTTGCAAACCCATGATGTCTGGCAGATGTGAATGACATATATTTATAACAAGACTAGTAGTAAATAGAAGTAATTACCGAAGAAAAATTATACACTGTTGCCGAATGCAGAAAATTCAATTATGACGCAGTTTTATTAGCGGAGTTGTCAAATAACTGATTTTCATCTTGTTCCACTATTAGAATCTATAAATGACTTTCAATAAATAATTCATATTGAAATAGAAATTTATATTTTTAATAAAAATATCAATAATTTTACAATTTCCACTCAACTTTTTAAAGAAATTTTAAAAATCATTAAAAATATTTTTTTTATTCATCACAAAATTAATAAAACCGATAAAATCTCAACCTCAGTGAACTACTGTTAATTTATAAGTAATTCATAATTCTTCTTAACTTTATATTAAAATAATCACATATTTTTAAATGTTAAGCCAAAAAGACAATCAATAAAACAATAATTATATAAACCTATAAACTACTGGCAATTAATAAGTAGTTAAACAGTAATTAAAAAAAACTAGTTCAATATCATATATTTTCTAAATAAAATAAACTATAGAATTTGAAGCATCTTTTTTCGGTTTACAAAATTTTTCTAAAATTGTAATCACAGATTTTATTTCTGCTCAAGTTCAGGATAAAATTTATTCTTCAAGACTAAGTAAATGTTCCAAAGCTTCAATTGTTGACGACATGCTCCATGCTTGCGCTTCACAGCTGTGTGGACAGTACTGGAAATAAAATATAATTAAATCAATAATAAAGTCAATTGTAAAATGCAATATTGATTATTATTATTATTATTGAATTTTCAATTGAATAAATACTTCAATCAATTAATTATTAATCTCAGCATTTTGAAATGTTTAAATTGAAAATAAAAATAAATCAATGATGAAAAGAATGAAATATTAAATTTCTCGGTCTGGTTCATATTAAATGCGTAAAAATCAATTATTGTGCAGTGATCCATTGTTCTGATCCGATTTGTGGGACTTGATTGCTATTATTATTTGACCAGATGATAACTCTTGCAATTCAATAAATGCTTCAATCAATTCAATTTTTTTAAATAAAAAATACAAGTGATTAATTAATGATTAATTAATGGATAATAATAATTATAATAATGATTAAAAAGCCGGCGATCAAATTTCAAAGGGTTCAATCTGGTCAATCAAGTCATCCAAATCGGATCAGAACAATGGATCACTGCACAGTAATTGATATGTCGTATTTATTATGAACCAGACCGAGAAATTGAATTATAATATTTATTCTAGGCATTTTGAAATGTTAAATTGAATATTTTATTCTTTTCCTTCTTGATTTAGTTTTATTTTCAATTTAATATTTCAAATTGCTGATAATAATAATTAAATTAATTGAAGCATTTCTAATCAATTGTATTTTTTATTTTCAATTTCTTTTCAGATCAATATTTGTGTTAAATAAATAAATATAATAATCAATAGTTTGATTATTATATAGAAAATCGAATTTTTAATTTAAAATTTTAATGAAATTCGATATAATCTAAAATAAACCAAAAATTTACCTCTCCATCTTTATTTGTCAATTCTGGCAATGATTTCCATTTACTGTTCTTTATATAATTGTCAAGTCTGCCGAGAACCTGCTGCACGTGTGCAATCGTATCCTTGACAACCGTAGCGTATTTGTGAATGTCGCTAGCAAATATTTTCTGTGAAAATATCAGTTTCGATCTCAAATAGAACCCAGTTAACCAGACCCATTCAGGGCCCTGGTGGTAATTGAATCCATGGGCAACACTACTATCAGTAGAATCGTTGCTGTTGTCATAGTAACCGCGATATGCCCAATCTCTCGGACTCAGGGTACGCATTCCGAGGGGCCCAAGCAATTCCTTTTCCACAAGTCCCAGGGCATGCCAAGCATGACCAACATCGAATAAAGCAGGAGCCTAGATAATTATAAAATATCCATTTAAATTACAAATAAAATTGTTGATTAAAAGAGAATGGAATGAACACAATTCGAATATTTTCCCACCTAAAACAATAATTCGCAAATAATAATTAGATTTTACAACGAAGGATTGATCCAGTGATATGTCAGCATTTCTCGTTCACTAATCCTATCGAATACCCAAAAGAGTGAAATATTGATTAGCACTGTGAATTATTTTAAATTGAAATTAAGATTCGATATTATTATCGAACAGCATAAAAATGAAATATTGACCGATATAAATTATTATAAAGTCAATAAATTATTTTTAATCCCATTTTTAAGAATGAATATGAGGATTCAATAATATTATCGAACACCCTAAAAAAGCGAAATATTGATCGATAAATAAATTTTATAATAAATCACGTAAACTATTTTCAATAGTAATTTTAATAATTGAAATTAGAATTCCATAATAACATTATATAAATTTATAAGACACCAAAAGAGTGAAATATTGATCGATATAAATTATTATAAATTCAATAAATAATTATAAATTGAATTTTTGATTTAAAAATTAATATTTTATGATAGCATTCGATAATATTATTGGATACGCAAGAAATGAAATATTGATCGATATAGATTTTCACTGTGAACCAGAATAAATCCAATAAATTGAAATTTTTGAATAAAAAATTTATGATTTTCAAATATTATTTGGTAATGGGAAAAAGCGAATAGTCAGATCGAAATACGCTCGCATGCACAGAGAAATAAACACTCAATGCTGTTCTGTGTGCTTGCGTGCGTGTGTATACAAATATATATTCGTTACCAGGTGGTCAATATTCGTGCGGTACAAAAGTGCAAAATTCAATAATAATACAATAAAATAAACCTACCAATGCCATAGCAATCACGAAATTGGGCTTGAATAGACCGTCGGTGTATCCGAGTGACGAGTTGACAGTGTCCCGATAAATGCCCGCATTGTATGCCAGCTGCGGATCGGTCGTATTGAGAGGAATGTAGAACATCTCATCGAAATATTGCTTGATGAAAGTGTGCCATTCACCCCATGTCATGAGAGTGCCATTGAATTTGATTCCTTGGAATGGATATTGCCTATTGTTGGTCGACCTGGAATAGAGAAAGGGAAAATCAATAACTTATAAATAATTATTTCCGTATTATCAATGATTGAATAACAAATAATAACGGTTACGTAATAGTTGGGAAATTAGATTAAATACTCACTCAATCAGCCATTCTAATACCGATGCACACAAACCGACGATTTCTACTGCACTCCCGTCTCGAGGAGTTGCAGGATATCCTTTATTGCCGGCCTTTTCACTGCTCCCCATTTTGTCCATCCACGTTCCGCAATTGAATTTATTTCCTCCGAATGGAAATTTCAGGGAATTCCTGATTCCAGCTTCCAGTTTGAATCCTTCATGTCTCATGTGGCAATCGATTTGAGGCCCGGCATTTCTCTCGGTGAATTTTATTCCATCTGCATGTCTTTGCAATACCTCTTGGATTACATCATGCAACGGTTCCTCATTCACACTCATTCCGTCTGAGCCGTCACTCGGGAACATTCTTGCAACTGGCATTTTCAACACACTAACTGCTTTATCACCGAGATTTGTTTGGGATAATTCATACTCTTTTATCGAATTCAACCAGAACCAAGTGGCATCTCGAGCATTGTATCGAGCTGCAATTCCATCAGCCAATAAATTTGGAATCAATCCATGTCTAACAGTAGCGGCATATGTTAATATAATCAATCTGGCATCCTGAAAATGGAGAATATAATAATATAACAATAAATAATAATAATAATGATTAATATTTCTTTATTATTATTTTATTAATATATAATAAATCATAATAAATAAAAATAATAAATAAATATTAATAATGATTTATATTTAATTATTATTGGTATTTATTATTTATTATTATTATTTTAATAATAAATAATAAATTTAAATAAATAAAATAATAATAAAATAATTATAATAAATAAAAATAATAATAAAAATTAAATAAATAAATAATAATAGTGATTTATATTTAATTATTGTTACTTATTATTTTAATAATAAATAATAAATTTAAATAAATAAAATATTTATAATAAATATTAATAATGATTTATATTCAATTATTATTGGTACTTATTATTTATTATTATTATTTTAATAATAAATAATAATTTTAAATAAATTAAATAATAATAAAATAATTATAATAAATAAAAATAAAAATTAAATAAATAAATAATGATAATGATTAATATTTAATTAGTATTTGTACTTTTTATTTATTATTATTTTATTAATAATGAATATAAATAATAAACAATAATAATAATAATACTAATAGTACAAATTCTATAACATAATGTGAGTGTCAATCAAAACTGACAAAGTCAACATTATGATATCGATTATGAGCCGAATACACATTGCACAATACAGAACAATATTGAATAAACGAACAAATAATTGAATGGCATTACGATTTGTAAAAAAAATTGTGATAATGAATTAAAATCATTAAATAAAATAATACTCACTTCATATCGATGCGTGGAAATTGTCAAACCTTTCAAAGAAATGAAAGTATCACGACCCCAGTTGCGCCAAATTCCTTCAGCGAAATGAGGGAAACCTGCGGATAGAGTGCTACGCTCATTGTCAAAGGGAACCGCCAACGGTGGCAATTTACAATTCCGAACGACCGAGCACAACATAATGGAATTTAGCGCCAAGTCCTTCATGAAACTTGATCCCAATACAACGTTTTCTCCCAATTGATAGTAACACTGAAAAATGCCAAATAACCAACATTAAAAATTGATTATCAAATATAAATGTATTACCTCTTCAAGCGCCAACTTGTACGATGATGAAATGATCATTTCAAACAACGACGGAATCATGTATCGCGGCAGGTTCTTTACCGGTTCAAACATTCCCTGGAACCATTCACCGATCTGTTTCAAATTGCCTTCATATCTGATCAATCGATCAGCAACGTAGTCCATCAGCCAATTTCCGTTTCGTAAATTATCACAGATAGGATGGCCCAAATCATTCCGTTCTCGAATCGGGTCCAATTCCGATACGAGTCCTTGCAGTCCACAGAACACGAATCGACCGTGATTCGGAACATCGTACGAACCAGAGCCAGGAAAATCGGCATTCTCTTCTTCGTGACATCGATATATTAATCGATTCAAATCTGACAGTTTCAATTGGCCTAGCAATTCCCGTAAAGCAGGCAATTTGTCTGAGTTGGTTTTGTCTTCAATCAAATCGCTTCTCGACATTTGCTCCTGTAGCATCAACTCATTGATCAAACACTGGCCCATACTGTTCGATCGTAATTTCGCATTGAACTGGGACGCTAAACCGAATAATACTCGGGAAATGTTTGCCTGATTTTCATTGGTGAGTTCAATCTCGATTGCGATGACACTTCCCGGTGGGAAATTGATGAAATTCACTGTATCATAATGAGTATGCAAATCCATTTCGACTGAAATCATTTTCGATTTGAATGGCATCACGTTCGTTTCGACAGATGTTATGATTCCCGGTAATCCATTGATAAATGAGCGATCTTTCTTGAAATCATCGACCTTTGTTTCGTCTCTGATTGTTTGCGCTTCGAAAATGATGTTAACTAGTTTACCGGATAATTTAATGCAGTTGATGTGTCTGTGTGCCGGTTTATGGCCTGGATACGAGAACGCGGTGTGTGCGATTGTTATAATCGACCGATGCTTACTCGGGCTCAGCCGAGTAATTGCGACAACATCTGAATCCAATTGGTCGACAAATACCTGATTGTAATTTTCCACAGCCATTCGTTTGTGTAATTTATTGATTTGTGCTTTCGCTTTAATTATTCCGGATTCCATTGTAATTTGATCATTCCAGCAGGAATAGAATCGTTCCTCATTCACTACATCGATGTAATGAGGTACGAGCTCATCGTATCCTCGCGTACTGCCAACGGCACAACAAGCCATTCCAACAATTGCGGCACAGGGTAAAATGTCGAACGGTGAACGTTTGCAAATTGGTGACTCGTTATCATGAGTCATATCGTAGAATAATGCGTGAGCAGTTGATGGGATGAGATTGCGAGGATTCTTTTGGACAAATCCTCCGACTGGGAATCCACCGTATCGATGAACCAGTCGACCTTCTTCGTGACAATTCCAAGCACTCTGAGCTTCCCGAATCAGTGAATTTATTCCCAGTTTGTTGACAAACACATTATCCACTTGCTCACTGCCAGTGAACAACTCAGCGACAATATACAAATCCGGCCGCACAGCTCTCGCCCGGTCCAACATTGCCTGAGCGACATGAATCGGGGTTCCATGGCAATTGTCCAATCGGACTGCATGGAAAATCTTGGCCGTCAATTCTGTATATTTAAACATATGTTCCCAAAGAAAGGGACAATCTTCCGGCTTGTTTCCATATCTCAACTTGACTGAGTCTCCCCAGACGATCAATTCACGTCTCAAATACACATTGGATTGTTCTTCAGCAAAATTCGACAACGGATCATCATTCATCACCCATCCATTGAAAGCCATTATCCGCTGTTCACCGTTCATTTTCTCTTCACACTCTACCAGTGACACAACCGACTGATGAGGATGATAGAAATAATTCCACATCAGAGGCGTCTTTTCCGTCACTAATTTCAATTTCAATCCATGCTGATCGATAAACCGATACCGGATATTGGCCATCACATTTATCACAGCGGCCTCGAGATGAGACTGAATTTCTTGGTATTTCTCCTCGTTTAATTTCTCGAGAATCCGACGATACTTTATGCAGGCCGCATCAATGTCTCGGAATTCTCGATAGCAGTGAAATGCGACGATTTTGTGGCTGATTCCCGATTTCAGTCGCTTGTAATGCCGATGATTCAACGCCAATTTTCCATTAACTATGAATTGGCAATCATCATCATCGAGTCGATCGCTGAGGAAGTCTCGGAATTTTTCGACTTCTTTCTCCACGTTGCACAAATAGAATTCATGGATTTTCAATTTGTTTAGATTTTCCCAAAGGATTTGTCGAATGACTTCCATGTCGTGTTCATCTTCCACTGAATTTTTCAATGCTCTATCTATGTATTTCATGTTTGCAACATCGATCGTTAAATTCCAAACGACCCGATCGATTAAATATGCCGGTCGTAAATGGGGAGAATTGACGACATTATATGCGCATTCTGGATGCTCGTGAATCCAAGGACTATCATTTGAAGAGTGATTGTAAACGAGATCTGTCATTGATAAGCATTGATGATTCTGATACAAACCTATGATAAATTTCTCAACCATTTCCCAAGTAACAGGCGTATTCATTCCCATTGAGAACTCGGGATTGATTTTCAACTGATCTCTCAAAGAATAAGCCGATCGAGAATATCCCAATTCTTGTAAGGGAGTAAAATGAATCATATTGTAATTTCCACCCAGAGAAGCTTGGATTCGTCTTGACCAATCGGAAAACCGGCCGAGATTCTTAGCTAAATACGTCTGCAAAACGACTCCATCCAATTCATAATGAATATTTTTGAAAACATCATCCATCTGAAAACTGAATCGGGGATCAATTATGAAATAGCCTTCACCGATTCTATTTTCAATTTCCTCCGAGCCGTCGTCTGTGAAATAAAACTGAAACGCTCCGGACAGAGTTGTTTGCAATTCAGCATAGTTATCAAACGAATCATATATTTTTCCTGATAAAGTTGGGTTAATAATTTCAAGTTCACCGTATAAATTCCTGATAAAAACATTAGACTGCATTGGGAAATTTGTGAATATTCTCAGATTTTTGCCTCTTAAAGTGTGACCTATTGAAAGTCTCAGATAAGTACCCTTTTTAAGTCGGTACAATTCGTGTTGATTGTTCATTTTATCTTGCAAAGTCAATATCAATATATCTTTAACCATTATGACTGAAAATTAAAAATAAACAATTAAAATCAGAGTTCTATAATATTATCACGTACATAGATTAGAATTAAAAATTTATAACTTATATTAATAGTAATTTTAAATTGACGATTGTCAAGAAATAGGATTATTTAATAAATTACTACTCGCGTAAATTAAAATATTATAAAATTCTAAAAAATAAATAAAAAATTGTAAAAGTTTTAATTTAATATAATTTAGATTTAATCATATAAACAATTTGACTAAATTAATTTTTTAAATTAAATTACATGAACCTTTTCTTTAAATATAATTGAAAAAATAAAACAACGTTATTAAAAATTTAAAAATTTAACGAAAATATATAAGTTAATTAAAATTAGGTTTTAAAATAATAAAAGAAAATTAGAATTTCATAATAAAATAATATCATTGTCATATTAAGACTACACATTTATGAATATTTCACAATTACATTTTCAACTTAAATTTCAACCCGGTATTTTCATAAAAATAGAAAAACCATTAGTGAAGTCTCTAGTTTCAATAATAAGTACTACAAATTTGGAATTTTCCAATATGATTTTTTAATATTGTGAAACTGGCATAGATGTTAAGTTTTAAATGAATAAATTTGATATTTTTAAAATAAGCTGTAAAAAATCAAAAATATAAAATTTCTTACTTTAATAATTTGATGAATATATATATATATATAAAATTCTATTTTAAAACAAATTAAAATTTTTTTTTATAATGCGGAAAAAATATTGTGAAATTAATTTTTAAGGATTTTTTTTTAAATTTAAAATTTTTAAAGTTGTTTGACTAATTTCTCGTTCCATTGATGATTCCTTTCTTAAGGAAGTCTGACCATCCCCTTGGGTAGAAACTGAAAACTGAAATAGTTAAAGTTAAACTAAAAAAATTGAACCCGGTACGAGTTACGTTGGTTTAAAAATGCGTTTTATTGCATCAAGTTTAACTGAATATTTAAATTTCCATTCTAGTAAAGATTCTCAATGAAAAATTTCTATATTCTTCCTAATTTCATATTTAATGTATGTCAATTTTTGAAACTCATTTTATAAAATTACGGAATTAGAAATTTAATAACTTATTTATTTTTTATATATTTTTGCATATTTTGATGGGTTACCCGTGGGAAGAATCTTTAACTTTTAGATACTTATCTATTCGACAATTCACTATATTAACCTTTCCCTAGCAACCGCGAATAATGGTTTTAATTGGTCACTAAACGCCCGTCGCAAGCGATGTTGGCACTGTGATTTAGCGAGTGACTGTTGGTAAAAGGTGAGTTTTACCATAGGAATTGCTAATGACCTGACAAACCCCTGGGCTCATTTAATTTATAAAGGTATGGATATTTATAATCGATATTAATTTTATAATCAGCTCAAGTTAGTCATTATTTCAAATCGCTCTGACATCATAAATTTTTTGATTTCAGGATGAAAGGACTATTTCAACATTTTACTTGAATTTTTTGTTTATTTATTATCTTTAATATTTTGGATTACAAATGGAGCTTTTAATTAATTTTTAAATTATTGTTCAGATAACTTATAAACAAAACAATAATTATAATATTAACAAATTAAATTAATAAACAAAGCAACAAAATGGAATGTTTTCATTTTTTTTGGTGAGCTGTTCGGCTTATCTTCAACTCTCAGAATCGTTTGCATTCCCGCTTTCCTGGCCTCTGATCGCTCTCAGAAACTTTTCCAATTAAAGCTCCAATCGCCGGAAATAGTTTGTTTTCGGTGTAAGTCGGCACTCGACTGACTCCTGCACCCACATGGGCTCTTGCTTGGAGTTCCATGACCCTCTGTGCTTCTCGGATCATGTTCTTGAGATCCATAATGATCCTCGACACGTGACTTCTCGATTGCTTCGATGCGCTGATTTATTTTTCTTACATGTTCTGATCGGAACCACGTCGTTTCAAATAATACGACATTTTCCGAACCAGCCTTGACTCTTAGAAAATCTTCTAGAGGTTGGTTTGAATAACCGATTAGCATTCCTTCAGGTGCAGTCAATTGTGTTAGAAATTTTGTAGTATAAATTATTGCATAATTTTTGAGTAAATAATAAATACTTTAATTGAAACCATATTGTTATTTATTTATAACTTACTTTAAACGCCGGATAAAAAGTAATTGGAGTCAGAACTTTTGTGGTTTCAAATCCAACGAATCTAACATTCATGTAGTTTCAAATTGAATATTTAAAGAAAATATTTTATTGGTGTGTATTTTAATATAACATTAATTATTTAGTCTGTGTACTCTATTTTGACATATGTAGACTTGTAGTCGTTGATATAAATTGGTAACCTTGACTACAAGCATAGAGCAATATCATTTTTTTATTATGATTTGCTTTTCATATTTACAACCCTAGTGATATCGACAATGAGCAATCATGAGAAACTCAAGAAAGAAATGGGACCTCCTGGACCTACAAAATCTACGGATTTCCTCAGTCCTAGGTGTCGGAAGAAGACATAATATTTCAATTTTGCAGTGCTGCCCTATCCTAACCTATCTAAATAGTTCTCTGTTGATTGTAGAATTTTATAGCATTTAGGGATTTTTTTAGAAGTACAGTCATCTCGAAACTCATCTATTTTCTATGAGTTTTATTCTCGTTATTCCTCCATATTTCCGGTTCTCTACATTTAGTTTCAACATTCTTTGTTTTACCTTGCGGCACTGTTTTAATTCGCAAATACTAAGTTCCACACACAATGACGCTCCTCACCGTTCCTTATCTCATCACCATCCACGTTCTACAAACATCCACAATCATTCCAACAAAACTCAATTAATTAACACATTTTTATTAAAGAATTAAAGTCTTGATAAGTTCGCCTGTAACGTTATTTATATTGGCCTACTTGTGGGGTACCTTGTTCCCTTAGACCCTTTCCTTGAAGACGTTGGGTCACACGAGGATCCTCACTAGGTCGCCCTTGCAGTTCAGCGCTCTCTGTCATCCAATCGGTACTTATTTGGCAGTGGGCGTCTCCGTCTGTATCTTCAATAACGCCTGCTTGGATGTCGTGTTCGAAGCGCGTGATCGCTTGGCCGATGTCAGAAAGCACCTGGATTCGGCCATCCGTGATGTATTCATTCATGACTCCTGCTTCAAGAGAACCATGGGGTTTTCACCTGTCTTTCTACCTCGCTGCTCTTATGGCGGCGGCTCGGTATGATAGGGTACCAGTCGTTCTACGAATGGATCTTGCGCCAAATCCAATCTTGTAGGGGTTTGGTAATTGAATTCTTCGAAGGAGATTCAGCGGGAGTTCGGGTTTCTTTTAGTTCTCGTTTAGTGTCTCGGAATTTACTTCCATTTTAAATTTCCGTTGGGTCCTATAATAGGGAATTTTATTATTTCCAATATTCCATTTTAGATTAAGTTTATCAAATATTAAATCTTATACAACTCCATTGATATTGGCCTTCGTAAGTCATACAATATTAAGACTTCCACTCTCATAAATGCCGTTATTTTACTCTCATAGTTTTATTCTTAAAACTCAATAAGTTTTTAAATTTTTATTAATTAGCAAATTTCCAAGAACCATACTCTTGATCCACCTCGATCAAGCAAGAGACCCAGTTACGATAACATTGTACAATAGGTTCATTTTTACTCAAACCTGGATCATCCAATTAAAATAATGAGAATTAATATTCAGTGTAATTTAAATACCGATTAAATTAATAAAGTGAAATTTTCTCCCTATTTAATTGGGTTCAATTTAGTTGTTTGAAGTTTCGAATTTTGTCAATTTAGTTTTTGTTAACAAAAGTTAAGAAAATGTATACATTTCAACTCCCAACCGAACCAAAAGCATCAGAAATCCAAATGAGCTCCAACGAATCTCCACAACTGCTACCAAAATCGAGAAGACCTCCGCAGCTCTCAAGGCACAACCCAACATTTGACACAATAAAGTGTGATGGTTTTCCAAAGTGTAAGGTGTTGAAACGTTTTGCTTTGTGCTTGAATGAAATAAATACATTCCTAAATGAAAAAAGAATTAATCACACTGAATTAGAGAACGACAAATAGTTGCGACAATTTTACTTTATAGTGGATATCACAGCGAAATTAAATAAGCTGAATCTGAAACTGCAAGGAAAGAGAAACCCAGCCTATGTTTTGGTAGAAGAATTGGTTTGTTTTGAAGAAAAATTAATTCTTTTTGCAGAAGATATTCAGAACGGCAAATTACTTCATTTTCAATTTCTAAAGCAATATCTCGATAAAACCAGTGCAACTGTTGATACGAATTACTTCAGCAGTTATAAAAAAAATTAAAGATGAATTTGCTAACAGATTTCAAAACCAATTCTAACAATTCAAAACCAAGAAAAACACTCTAGCATTCATAGTAAATCCTCTCAACACAAATAGTAACGAACATTGAACCATTTGGAATTGATACTGGATCTCTAGAAATGCAATTGATCTATTTAAAAAGTAAAGCTTTGTGAAGTGGAAAATTTACAGAGTTGAAAAGCAAATTTGAAGAGTTGGAGGTCCAGAAATGTATGTACGTAACGGAACAAAAGTGGACAGCTTTAAAAGAAAGGCCGCGAATTGAGGCACTTATATTCGACGCATGGAATAGTCTTCCAGATTGATACAGTGTGGTGAAGAAGTTTGCATTTGGAGTGCTGACTATCTTCGGATCGACATATTCGCGCGATCAAGCGTTCTCTTGCATGAATATAATTAAAAGTAAAGTAAAATTCAACTAACCAATGATAATTTAGAGTCGTGTTTGAAACTTAAAACAACAAGTTATGAGCCAAATTTATCCAAACTTTCCAAAACCATACAAAGCCAACGCTCCCATTGAATTTGTTTGCTGAAATGTACGGGTTTTTTTTATTTTAAGTTACATTGTTTAGTAAAGTTTAAATTTTCTACTTGAATAACCATGCAAAGCCATCGCTCCCATTGAATTTGTTTACTCAATTGTTTGTTATTGAATTACAAGTTAGTGTTGTAAGTAATTGTTTACCGTATATACTCGCGTATAGGCCGAGTAATTTTGGATTTATTTTTTGTTTTAATAATCTAATTTGTTGTTTAAAACACTACTTATATATAAGTATAGATATATATTTTTTCTTATGAAAAAAAACTCTATATATGTGAGTACTATTTATTGTTGGCAAGAAACAATTTTGTGGCTCAAAAAATTTATTTGTAAATAGTAACATCTGGTGGGTTACTGGTGATCAAATATTTGATCTTTAGTGCTGTTACCGGCGTAACCCCAAAATACAACGTTATTTACCCCTTGAGTAATCAACGTTGGTACTGTATCAAGTGGGTGAGTACTCACAAAAAGTGAGCGCACTAACAGAACTATAATTGTCGAGTACTCTATGGGTCCACGGACTACCGTTAGAAGGCATGTGTCCGATTTTCTCCGGTCCCTTACAGAAATTGTTTCCCCAAACCCCCTTATGCCAACCTCATTGTCACAAATATGGTTATTGATATCGTTTACTAAAAATAGAGTTTGGTAATTGTGATGGATTTTATTGGATCAAAGGGTATTAATTCTAAATTTAACCACGAGGGGAATCCTAAATCGATAATTTGATTATAGTTTAATTTTTATAAAATAACGATAACCATTTAATAATATAATAATAATAATGATAACAGTAATAATAATAAGGGGCAATGGCAATAATACTGCTACTGATAATAATAATATTAAGAATGCTAATAATCATAATGGTAGATCTATATTTCTATCAGATTGCTACCTATAAGGAGGTCATTCGTAAAAATTTACAATTTGTATTTTATATATAATGTAAACGTTGTATGTCTGATAACCAGCGAATTTAGGGTCTCTAGATGATGATTGGTGATTTTAGAGGGGTCATTAATAAAATTTTCGTCGTTGATTCGATTTATGAACTATAAATTCGGTGTAATGTAAATTCATACTCTATAATTTAGGAATAGTATATATTTATAAGTTATTTCTGAGTATAATAAAAAATTATATTTTATAATTTACAATTATAAATTATATTTTTAAGTATAATATTAAGTTACATTCTACGATTTAGAAATATTACACAATTAGAAGTTATATTTTAAGTACAATATTAAGTTATATTTTATACTTCAGGGATATTACACATTTATAAATTATATTTTTTATATTTTACCATTTAAAAATTCTACATATTTACAAATTATATTTTTAAGTACAATATTAAGTTATATTTTATAATTTAGGAATATTACATATTTATAACTTATAATTTTAAGTACAATATTAAGTTATATTTTACCATTTAGGAATACTATATATTTAGAAATTATATAATATAAAATTATATAATATAAATTAGGAATATTATGCATTTAGAGATCATATTTTTAAGTGTAATTCAAAATTATATTTTACAGTTCAGGCATATTATACGTCTATATATTGATATCTAAGGGTAATATGAGGTTGTATTTCATAATTTACTAACATTAGGTATTCATGAGCTATTCCTCCCAGATGAAAATTATATTCTACGATATGAACCTCTATTTTATGATTCACTTAGGGGATTTGTAGACTATATATTAACTATGATGTATGGGCATAATTTGACCTTTAAGGAGTTTATAATTAATTTTATGATTTACGCTTGTCGAAACTATTTATGAGTATTATTACAGTTAATTCCGAGAAAGATATTTACGCTGATACGAAAAATTTATTCCTCAATGAGGTTCGACAAAAGTGTAGGTATTGCTGAGTTTCTTAATGGTGTTCAACCGACTACATTACTGAATTGCAAAGTTGTATTTAGTTTGGGTCTGAGATCTACTCAATTATGATCCTAGTGTGAAGTAGTATATAAAATTTTTCGTGATGATTTTAATTGTGTACTGCATTCAAAGTCGGGAAGAATGCTTGCTTACACGGCCCCACTGTGACCGCTACGACAAGCCCTATTGTTGTGTTGAGTCGAAACATCACACTGTCGACCTATAATAAATAGTTGGAGCCATAGCGGAGGGGTTTTATCGACATAACTCCACGGCATGAACCATGAAGTGGACGACTTCCGATGACCGAACACAAAAAAAATTTTTATAGTAAATATAATGCATGGCTGCGTGCTGCTGATTTTAAATTGTAAATGCATAGTTGAACGTAGGACTGAATAGAGACGCAGATACATCAATACGTCGCTGAACACTCTTACGTTCAACACAAAAGTAAACAAAAGGAATTAATTCTTGACATAATTTATAAAAGAATTGTTGACATGAACATGATATAAAAGAACAAATACTTACTATCAAATAGTTTCTTCAAAAATAAGTCTATTACAAAAGTAATTTGGCATAAGAGTGTTTTTGTGACTAAAATGCGTTGGTATATATACATATATTTTGTGTGTGCTATTGATGCATTAAAACAAACCCGAATTCCTTTAATTCTAGAATTTTCTATTTTTGATATTTTTAATGGCAATTTTAGTGCCATAATTTTTGTTTTTATTTTAAAATTTTTATTTTCTAATTATTTTTGCTAAATTTACCTCCATGATGGATTTGGAACGATTCCAGAACATTCCATATTACTTTTAAATTAATTTTTATTTTAATGATATTTTTCTTAATTTCTTTTTTCAAATTTTTATTTTATAACTAATTTATTTATTTTTGTTAACTTTTATTGATCTATATGGCTTTTATGATGGATGTCACCATGCTCATGAAGTGTTCTGGAATTTTCTAGAATATTTAATGTTTTACTATCTTTCAAAGCTATTCGAGTCTGTTTTGTGTAATTTTTATGTTTCTTTGTTATATGTGAGTTAGTTTCTTGCAATACTTCTTGCATTTGTATCATTTTATTTATTTTCAGTGTTTATATTTTTGTTGTTTTCCTCTTAATTAATATTGTTCATTTGATGTATTTTTATATTTAACTGAACTTATTGCTATTTGCGTGTTATGTACCAACACACCTCAGTCACAATTTAGAGTTTTGGGTCTAGAAACTGTGATATAGATATACGTATTGTATTAGATATGATTGAGGTAATGGTTTAAGTATTATTTATATAATAAAGATAAGAAGACCGAAAAGGTATCAATAGTCTATTGGACGGAATCCCTAGAAGGATTCCTACATTTACTCAGAAAAATAAATTAAAAATAGAGTTTTAAATGATATTAAAGGTTAATTTATTAATTAAAATTTTCCAATTTATGTATAAAGGATAATATAGTTTAATTTTAAGGAATACTTCTTATTTATTTCACTTTATTAGTTATTGATATTAGATGAAACCTAGTGGTCTACAATTTTTTATTTTTAGTATTATCATATAAGAAGTAACGATCAAGTTGCTCCTCTAGTTTCTCTTTTATGAATCTTTTATAACAAATTTTATAGTCACTCTTGTAGTATGGTGCCAATGTTATAGGTTTTAGTTCTTTACAAAAATGTTCAAAATATGTATTTTTTTTCAAAATAGCAATTTTTTATTTTCTCTATTCAGAAAAGTGATAAATTTTTGGGTCTTTTAGGTTTAATTTATCTGTGTTCTTATAATGATACAGGTACTAATATCTTGACTATTATTCAAGCGGGTGGGGGGTGCTACGAGATTTTTTAATTCAAATTTTATAAGTTAAAAAAACTTCACGCATATGATCCAGATTAGGGGTGTGCGAAGGTGTGACCACACCTGGCCACGCACTTTGGAAAGTTTATATAATATTATTATTAAAAACAAGAAAAAAATTAGAAATTTACACAATATATTAAAATTTCCTTCAATTCAAACAGTTTCTTTAAAAGTTTTTTTTTCAAAAAAAGCATTTAAAAAAAATCACAACATTAAATTTTTCAAATGACTTTAAACCAAAAAAAGTGTTTATATTTTTGTTAATTTAAATTGGAAAAATTTAATGGTTCCCGATTGGTGGAGATTCAAATGCGAACTGTTTTTAAAGAAAATTCAAATTTCTTCACATAGCTGGCTTTGTTTTTAAAAATATTGGAAAACCAAAAGACTTTGGAAGTTTGTTTTTTGGGAATATAGTATGAAACTCTTGGTTGGTGTCCTATCTTTGTATGTTTAAATTTAACTTTTTTGCTGAATTTGTATTATTTCTAGTGTTTGTGTTTATAATTTAAGTTTATATTATAATTCTTATTGGTAAATAGGTAAATATATACTGAGTAATTTGGTATAAATAGCAGCTTTGTCTATATTAATATATCGTATACATTTAAGCTGGCAAAATGGGAAGAGATCGAAGTCGAGGAAGAAAATATTTAAGTGGAAGTGAAAAACTTTAGGGCAAATTAAAGCGTGAACTAAATGGATAAAAAACAAAATAATAGTATGCTAAAATATGTCGTAAACGTCTCTAATCCTGCATTCGCTTACAGTATTAATATGGAAGTAGAAGCTCACAGTCGCAATATGGAAGTTGAAGATACAGATGCTTACACCCTTAATGAAAATAATAATGAAGGAAGTAATAATATTTTATAATGTGATCCACAAGAAGAAAATCATATAATGATTTTGAATCACTAAAACAAATCCGATATTGAAACTGCCGAAGAAATTAATCTATTAGATTTTGAAGACCCTGGTACATGACCTAGTAAATTATCGAAACATATCAGAATTGCTTTAATTCGGCATGGTACTGTTCAAATAAATCATTTCGATTTTCGTATAGACTAGATTAAAAGGTCTTTCTCTATAAAATATTACAATAGAAAAGTTACAAACGGCCATCTCTAAAAATACGATGGCTAATATATTCGAAAACTATGAACAAAGTATGGTTTTCCATGTAAACTTTTTATGGATAACGAAACTGATGTATCATTATACAACAATGGTTTTAATGATTGGATTCATTTGAGTCAAAGGCTTAAAGCTCATGAGCGATCAGCGCATCATATAAAATCTATACAAACTTGGCATTTTGTCGTCTAAAGTTTTCGGACATTGCAATAATTCAGATCGACGCCCAGGATCAGCTCCAGCTTCATTGGAACAAACAAGTTCCCAACCCACATTGAGAAGATCTGAATATTTCTGTTCCTTTCTGGAACGCCAGGTTATTCAAGTAGTATTTCACCTGCAGCTGCGGATAATTTTTGGTATTTTTCTTTTTCTTCAAGCGAGATTTCTGTGCTCGAGAACGGTTAAGTCGAAGAGTTTGAAAACCTTGTTGGATTTTCTTTTTGCTAGTCTCCAAGTTCTTCAATTCCTTTCCTACAGCTTCTGAATCACATAAACCTTTCTGTTGCTTTAATACAAGGAATGATATGTTGGCATTTACTTCATCCAAACGTTTTTGTTCTCGTATTTCTGCTGGTGTATGACGTTTTATATCTTCCAACACATTCTGCTTTTCAACCTTATTTATACTAGTAATGATTTTCGATTCGTCGACAACTGAAGTATGGCTGATTGTTTTGTCCATAACTGTCGGCAATAACAGTTCACCAGCAGATGATTCAGCAGATGGAAACTCCTACAATAATGTTTTTTTGCTGGAATGTTTGTCCAATAACTCAGATTCTTTGCTTTTCTTTTTGCTACAACCATTCTTAACTCGTTCAGTTTCGTTTGACATGTAGATGGTTCTGATTTTAATTCATTCCATAAAGCCTGCGCCTCTGTCAGCTGATCGTGCTTCGATTTGTCCGGATGTGCAAGAGCATACGTATTCACTAGATCTTGGTATAGATCTGGCATTTTGTTAACTTTACTTTTCTTGAACATGTCTATAGTCATCCGATATTAAAAAGTTTTCTTTAATATTCTAATTTAATGATTAAATATAAACTAATAAATACAACTAGCGTGACGTCACGTTCAGCTCAACTTACCCACCACCCACGTCACGTCACGTTTTGAAGGAGCCCACCCACCCACCTTCAAGCGTGACGTAATTATGCAATGACCCCTAATTGGTATTGAAACACATTGTTGGAAAAATTTTATATTTATTTGAACATAATTTAGCTTTCCGAAGTGGTGATACGCTACATTCATCGCACAATGGCAGCTTTTTAGGTTTATTAGAACTGATTGCTATATTTGATCCGCACTGCCATAATCTTAATTTACTCCTAGGATATATCGCGAAATGTTCAGTCATAGCAGTTAATTATTTTGGCACCTTATAAATGATCTACAATATATTTGCGGCATCGACATCGCGTTGGGATATATTGAAAAAACATGTTAAACGTTTTCCCCAAAAAATACTTATCAGAAACACGTTAGGAATGTCGTGTAGAAAGTGTAAAAGCAGTATTGCATCAAATTTCATATTCTCTATAGTATAGAGAATTACAAAAATTAAAAATCAAGAAAAAAATCGAATATTCTTAAATTTTAAATCATAAATAGAAAAGCATATTATAAGACAAATTTCAAAGAAACTCTATCAGGAATTTCAGAATTCAAAAACAGCTTAATCCCAATTAAAACCAATTAACTACTATCAGATATTAAATAACTCGAAATGCCAGCTTCTCGCATGCAACAGTAAGCATGATAATTCCTAGCATTAAAGGCTAAACTTCAAAAACATGCACGGGCTGGAGATAATAAGGGTAACAAACTATGTGATCAGAAATGCTACAGGATTTATGTTCACATTTTATTGAGATGGAACAAAATAAAAATTTTGTTTTATCGACTTCTCTCGATCCGACTTATAAACTAGCAATGCTTAATGTGGACGCTCAACAGTTTGCCAAAGATTGTCTGATTGAAGAGATTCTGCGTGAAATCGAAAACATCGCCATGTTAGCATCTTCATAAACAGCACCAGAAGTTGCGAATGCCATCGTCGTGACGTCATCATTGGATTCGTACTACGATGAATTGGTCGGTGCAGAAACAATTGAATCCACTCCTGCTAATGAACTAGAATGTCAGAAAGAAATAAATGCTTATTTGGCCGAATCTCGTCTGTCAGAAAGAAATAAATGCTTATTTGGCCGAATCTCGTCAGCCAAGAAGTAATCCACCAACGGATCCAATAATTTATTGGAAAGCAAAACATCTGTTCTTTCCCATTCTAGCTGCTGTTGCTAAGCGATATTGTACGTCCCCCATCTAGCGTCGACAGCGAGAGAACGTTTAGCACAGCAGGAAACATCTGTGATAACCTACGTTCAAAACTGACGGTCAAGAAAACGGAGATGCTTTTATTTCTTCAAAAGAATTATTAACTTTTCTAAATTTGGCTAGCATTCTATTTTTTTAAATCTATTTTATGCACTGTTCAATATTATAGCATATTATATTTACCACGTAAACAAATATACTATACACGTTTTTATCAGTTAATAATTAAAATTTTTATAAATAATAAATGTTGTTATTTGTATTTAAAAAAATTGTTTTATATAAAAAACGAATGGAGAATGTGCACACTGTAAGGAAAATAATAAATGATTTCATTGTTAATTTCCGTGATCGTCCCGTGGTAGACCTAGATAAAAAAAGTTTTAGTTAAATCATTGAAAATCGCTGAAATTCCGATTAATCGGATCGGTATCGAAATTTGTAAAAAAACATCACCGATTATCCGGATTCCGGAATCGGTAAAAAATCAAAATCGGCACACCTCTAGTGTCAACGTGGAGTATCTAAATTTATTTGTTTCACCTCTGATAGTCCAATTATCAATATCCTTCAAACTATAGAATTTTACATTGGTCAGTGGCATCATGTGCTCTCGTTTTCTGCAACTCTTTCCTAAAACGAAATTTTTGGTTCCTAATCACTGCCAGTGGTGAACTCATGCTAGACGGATCCCCCGACAGGTACCCGAGACTCCCAAAAACCTCACCAGGGTAAATACTCGAGGTATCTATCTAACGGGAACCTTCTAGAATCCCTCAGCACGAAAAAATTCAAATAAAATATTCAAATATTATTAAGACAATTATAAAGTCAAAATCAAAATTTTGTTCAATGCATACTTCTCTACTATCTTTGATCCGATAGTATGATGAATAAATATTGAAAAGGCTTTAGTTATTATTACTTTAATTAAATATAATTGTGAGAGAAATGGAAGATATTTTAGTTAAAACTTTTAATTTTACATTATAATACAGATAGTAAATAACAATTGCATTCTATCATAAAACTAAAAATTCACAATAAAATCATCCAAATTATCTCTGAAAATTGAAGTTCAAAAGGTTCCTACGAATTAATTGACTTTTGATTGTCCAAATTATTTCCGAAAATTGAAGTTTAAAAAGATTCCTGTGAATTCCAATGAATATCTATGTTCGTACAAGAATTAGCATAGAAAAATGCAAATTTATGGCCGTATATATATTATTTTTACCCATGCTTTATCCAATAGGAATTAAGCGGGTATGTGATTTAACGAAGATTTTGTTTTATTTAAATTTTTATGTTTTCTTTAATTTTTAAGTTATTTATCTTTATGTTTTTAATAGTTTATTCTTATTTTATTTATTTAGTGCTAATTATTGAGTTTTTCTACTTTATTTATTACTTGGTTACTTTTTTTCCATTTTAATTATATTCTTTTTATATTTAATTATTTATAGTTTAAATGGCCGATTATTTTATAATTGCATTTTTCAATGTGAAAATACTTACTCTAAGAAAGTTAAGATTTATACTTGGACAGAGAAAAAGAAGTAGATTCCTAGTGAAACAAAACAATCCTTCCTGGCCCAACACTTGGCAGTTTATTTCAACATACGGTTGATTCCAATCATTCTTCAAATCGATCAACCACTTCCGATAAGAACAAGATCACGTTTGTACTGTATGTGATATTATTTTATGGGACATTAATTTTAATTGTGTTTATTATTTGTTATTTATTATTTATGATGATAATTTAAGGTTAAAAATTTAAAAATAAAAAATCAATAATAAATCAAATATATATAAAAACCATAGCAAGAAGGAAGAAATTAAAGAAATTCAAAAATTTAGAAACTCGAGAACCAAGATTATATTAATAAAATAAACACCAGCAAAAATCTAAATTCCGAAGGAAATATTTTTGATCTATCAGAGTCTAGCATGTAATGTCATTGATTTTAATACAATTTTTTAAATGTAATTACGAAATACATCATTCAAATTACTTCAACCAATGTCCCCCGAGATCCAACAAAAAATACTATATAGCAATTCTCTATAGTAATAGTGTTGGGCTAGAAGCCACAAAAGTTGAAGTGAGGTTAGAGAAATCGAGAAACGGTGACGAGTCGTGTAAAAACGATGTTCCTACAAACAACTTAAAAACGAGACCCGAATTAAATAAAAATAAACAAAATAGCCAAATATAAAAGAAATTAATTAATAAAAAGAGAAAAACATTAATCTAAGAAACTAACATGAAGATACCGAGAATAATGTCTAAGAAACCCAAATCAAGTAACCCGAGCAAATAAATACAGGAAAATAATTAAATAGAATAATAACAAAATAACGGGGAAGTGAAATGAATAAGAAAATAGGAAAATTAATCTAAAAACATGAAATAAAAACAAAAGAATTAAAACAACGACCATACGTAGAATTAACAATAAAAACTTACTAAAAAATGGGAAAAAATAGAAAAAAGAAATAAACGAATAAAAAAAGTAAATAAATTGAGCAAAACTAATAAAAACCCAAAAAACCAAGGAAAAATAGAAAATACTATTATATATATATATAATATTATATAAGGCGACAGTTTAGAACAGTCGCTTAACTTTTAAAAATTATAACCAGGAACTCTAACCAGTAACTCAACTTCAATCAATACGATATAGAACCTAGACGGAAACACTATAAAGGGATATATATCACTAAAGACCTTTGATAATATTTCGAGGACATCAATTTGAAACACCAAAGAAGATTTCTCTAATTTCACTCAGCGAAAATCACGGTTAACGGAGAAAAGTAAATTAATTTTGAATTGTTTGTATTATATTCATAATAAATTCATGAAACATTGTATTTTATTATACAAAATATTAGCAATGATAATAGTTCAGTTTTCTCTTCACGATGCCTAACGACGATATTGCTTGGACTACTGCGCATGATCTCCGGCCATTTAGTAGATTTATGAAGAAACTTTTTATGCATTTCAATGGAGAACGCAGAAGCGCCCCACGGAAGCGAGGGAGGACCCGAAAAAATCCATTATGAGCCAACAACGATTGTTGCCTGAAAATTGTATTAATATTGATCACAATTGATTTTCATTGATCAAAACTGGTCCTTATTCTTTTCTATTTGAATTTTTCTTTCTTACCATGTAATATCTTTTAATAAATTATGTTAATATCGAATAGTTAGATTTTATTCTAGTTGTAGTACACCTTTGCGTTCAATATTCAATTAATAATTTTGATATGTAGTTAAATGAATTTTTTTTCCTCATGCATATGGATTTGAGTAATGATTTCTTATTATTCTTTTCTAGTGCTTAAATTGTTCGAGAACTTGCGCAAAGACCGCGAGCAGGCCCAACAACAAGCCGAAGACCTCTGGGTCAGGATCGAAAAACTTAAAGGGAAGTGCCGGGAATTCGAAGGTTCTTGATTTAGCCCAGCAGAAATGAAAAAGAAGACTTCGCAAATTCTCCAACTCCAGACCCAAGCTGCACAGAACCAAACGGAAATCCGTGCGCTGAAGTTGCAAATACGTGCGTTGGAAATCAAGCAGAACCAACAGGTGATACACGAAGCCGCAATAATACAAATCCGGCCACTGGCCGTGGAACTGGCCGAGATATATCCACCGGCTTCGTCAACCAAACCGAAAGGCAAGCGGTTAGGACGAAATATCCGCGAAAAATTGACGAGAGCCAAGTTGGCCGAACAAGAACAACAAGAAAAATCAAAAGCGACTCAAGCTTCTTAGATGTGATTAGCGTATTGTATAAATGATTTTTAATAAATTAGCGTATGTTTACTATGAATTATGATCGTGAGATGACTGAAAATTTGTATGAGGGTGTTTGGGAAAACAATTTCGGTAAGGGACCTGAGTAAATCGGACACATACCTTCTAACGTAGTCCGTGGACCCATAGAGTACCCGACAATTATAGTGCCGTTGGTGCGCTCACTTTTTGCGAGTACTCACCCACTTGATACAGTACCAACGTTGATTACTCAACAGGTATCAAGCGGTAAAACAACACTGTATTTTGGGCAGCGCCGTCTCTTCAATTGCGCTAACTGTGCTAAGCACAGGGGGCGCCGTAAATTTTATAAAAGCCAAAAATTTGATAAAATTGAAAAAAAAATTAGTTTAATATATAAATTAAAATTTTAAATATATGCAAAAATAATTATTATTTTTTGACATTTTTGTTTATAAGTTTTAAAACTTTAAAAAATTGAGAAGAAAATTTTGTAATAATCTAGTTATCCACATTTACGAATTAATTTTGAAATAAAAGGTGAAAAGAATATATTTTTTTATTACAATTTATAACTTTACATTTTTTTAAAGATACCCTTGTAAAATAAAAATGGAAAAGAAAAAATTATCCGGATGTGCAAGACGAAATCTAAATGCAACAAAAAGATTAAAGGACAAATCTATATTGGAAAAAACGCCAACATTAAAAACTTTTTTAATATTATTTAATATTATTTTTTTATTGTTTTTTTTGTTCGTTTTTTATCCTAGTCATTGAAATAAAATGATGTAATATATAATATTAATAAATGTATATGCAATAATGTGTAATATTATTAATAAACATAATATATTTTTGTAAAAATTGTTTTTTTAGGGACGCATTATAGTTTATAGCACAGGGGCGACAAATTTCTAAAGACGCCTTTGATTTTGGGTTACGCTGGTAACAACACTAAAGAATAAATATTTGACCACCAGTAACCCACCAGCAGGATAGCAGAGCGAATAGGTATCACATATGGACAACACTCTTCAGAATTTACAATATCTTCCATAATTCGAGCCGTAGCATAGAGAACTGTTTCGTCAATACTTAATTAAGATCTTCATTTGTCCATTGTTGATATAGCATTAGAAAACCATGATTGTAGACAGTCAAAGTATTTTCTTTATCACCATAATCACTTTAACCATTGATCCAACGATAGGATTCTCCAGCCAGCAAAAATATACTTCCCTTTGAGAGAAATTTGAGAATTATAGATACGATAGAAATCCACAGTAGATGTCAGAAAATTACAGATTTTTCCGCATCAACACTGCTAACCCGTTTGAACGACGAACCTTTGATGCCGTGGGCGTGCCGATCAACAGTATATGTTAATTCCGTTAGTGTAAATAAATTCATCAGCGATCACATCTTCATTTTCGGTTGAATTATTGAAAACCACTTCATCGACTTTGAATCCACTGTCATTCTAAGAGGTATTACTTACGACATCCTGTTTGAATAAATGTTGTCAGTGAACGATACAATCATTAAGTAAGAAACCATCATTAACGAAATGGAATTGATTAAACATCGCATAAATAACGGAAGTAAGCTAATCGACCATGTCGGTAAATCTCTCATAAACAAGTGTATCGAAATGAGGAACACAAATAAACAAATGCGAATAAAATGCGAATTGGTCGTTCGGAAGATGGTTCTTCGCGCAAGCGTAGAAGAAATGTTATGGAGAATCAATAAATTTTATTATAGATTTTCTTTTATGCCATTTTTGAATTTATAATATTATTCTTGAAAAAAAAAATTTAATTTATTTTAAATTTTGTTATTTTCTGTTTATTATAATTAACATTTCTCGATAATTTTATAATATATAATATATTGACTTGGTTATATTTATTATTCCAGAGATGATAGAGCAACACTAAATGCGATAAAAACTTTTTACAAATGAAGTAAAATTTCTATGAAGGATTGAGTAAAAATATAATTTAAAAAAACGTTTCGATAATATTAAAATATTCTATTGAAAGTAAATAGTTATGATTCTGAAGTTATTTTTAATTATTTGCAATTTAAACTATATTCCATAGATAAATACTGGATTGTCAATAATTATAAATTAAGTTGAGAATGAATATATCTAAATGTAACGCAAGCTTGGTATAAGGAGGTTTTTTATATTTTGACGTCGGACTGTTTGATGCCAAATTTTAAAAATATTTTATTGCAATCCAAATAATTTATATTCTCCCAAATGTTGCTTATTTAGGGATGGAACATCTAGCATGAATACATAGATAATATCGATGGAAATTGTTATAATATTTTGGTATATATGCAAATGTCTGTATTGAAATGAAAGATTCATCAAAAATTGAAATACTATTTATAATTTCAAATTAATAATTAATAAGAAACTGGAAGAAATTCCCGCCCTTAGACGGATTTGAACGTGTACAAAGAGTTTTCACAAAATTGTTTTGCAATTATAAAAGTATTAAATGAAAATGTTGTTAATACATTAACTATAAAATTCTAGTAGATTATGTTTTTGCGGATGTGATCGTATATAATAACTATTATAAAAACACTATTAAATATTAAATATATTGAAATTTTTATTTCAGTAATGCAGCAGCAGGAAGTAATGATAAAGGAATTTGTGCATAAAATTAATTTTCGAATTTATTTCTTTTTCAAATTATTTGAATTTATAAAATTTGTATATTTAAAATTGCTAAACCGTTTAATATTGTAGAGGATTTTTATAAAACCCTAATATTACTAATTAGTTAAAAAGTAGCTCCTAGTTTTATTTAAGTTTTGTTTTCGGCATTTCATTTTTTAATTTTTTAACATTTTAATTAGTTTAATAATTATCATCTCTTTCAGAATCAACGCTTAAATAATGTCAGATTTGGATTTTACTGGATCTCCAAGTGAATTAACTGACTATATTCGCACTATTACCAGCGAAAATGAAGTATTAATAATTGAAAACCAAAAATTAAGATTTTTCTTAAAAAATGAAATCAATTTGATGACAAATAAAATGCAAGAAAACTTAAACCACTATACAAGAAAATTAGAAGCATATGAATCTTTAAAAAAAGATATAGAAATTTCGAACGAAAATAAAAAGTATAAAGTCATAATAAAATTTGAGGAGGATAAGCCGTATTTCCCCTATAATAAGACCTACCTCGAAAATAAGACCTAGCATGAATTATTCGCCCACAAAAATATAAGACCTACCCTGAAAATAAGACCTACCTTGAAATATCTGTTTACTTATTTACATAACGAAAAAAATAGTAATTTTAATTCAAATTAGCCATAAATATATGCTTTAAAGTGTCAAATACTGGCAAATCTGTTAGTTATTCAATCCCCAATCCAATGATCATGACCATAATTTTAAAATCACATGTGTCGGTTTTACATGGGTTTTTAGGTATTTTAATACATGTTCTGTTCAGATGTCTTACATACACCTCCTTCACGTGTAGTTTAGGTTCGAACATATTGAATTGCTCGGGCAATTGCATTTTAGCATATTGTTATAAAATTTATATTTTTTTTTATTTATCCCTGGCACTTTCTTTCGATTTTACGTCATAAGGTTGTTATGCCCGAAAAAAAATAATTTTTTTGACTGAAAAAAGTTAGTCACATTCATAAGTCACTATAAACGAAACATAAAGATATTAGACCATAAATCGTGATTCGCATGGTATACAGGCGTCACGCATGTGAAATGTGTGTTATTTATTTTTCATTAAAATGAAATAATGTGATATAGATAAACTTTTCACAGTGGATACTTTGTTTCAACAAAAATTGCATTTATATGAAGAGTCAAATGGCCTAAATCTTACGGTATTTTGCAGAGATAATAAGCTAGATCTCCGAATGGTTAGAAAATGGCGAGCAGAATATGCGAATCTTGTTCAAAGAGCAGCCGAAGGCAATGAAAAGAAACGTAAGTTCGGATCGGGTCGACAAACATTGTTTCCCGATTTAGAGGATGCTGTATTTGAATGGATTGCTGCAAGAAGATCCGCTGGATTGGTTGTTAGAAGGATTGATATTCAAAAATTTGCGTTGTCGCTGATAACACCATTTAATATTTCATCGGATGAGTTCAAAGCGTCAAACCATTGGCTGGACAGTTTCCTTGGGCGATATGAACTTTCTCTACGTAAATCCACTACTTTTTTCAAATTGGAAGAGGAGCAAATTATTAATCGGGCGATCGCAAACAAAAATTTTGTTGACCAAATAGATTTTTCGGGATATGAGCACTCAAATGTGATAGCCATGGATGAAACAGCCGTATTTATGGGTTTGGAATCACAAACAACAATTGACAAAAGAGGTGCTTCGTCGATCTACATCCCATCGACTGGCTATGAAAGCATGCGCGTGACTTGTATTTTGGGAATTCGACTGAATGGAAGTAAAATCCCTCCTCTCATCATAACGAAAGGCAAGAACGATAAGCTGTCACGCATTTCCGGAATTTATGTGCTTGAATCTGAAAAGGCGTGGTGCACACAAGCTGTCATAAAAAGGTGGACGGATTTGATGCTACCTGTTGTCTTAAGGTGCGGGAAAAGAGGCATGCTAACCAGCATGGAAACCATCATTAACATGGGCCGGCTCTGCCAAAAATCGTCGACCCCATTTTAAATGCCTTTCGTGCCCGTTCTTAACGTCCCCGTGGCCAACGACAGTCAATTTTCTGGTACCGTGCAGAAAAAGCGAAAACGTCCATCTAGAGCAGAAAGGACTGCGAAAAGAAGGAAGAAGATGAACGAACTTGAGGCATCTCTATTTGCCGCTAGGATGGTGATTAGGTATTACACCATCCATTGATGAATACTTAATCCAAAGTATCACACAATTTATTAGGATCTTTAACTCTGACGACATTAAGATGAAAAATTTTATATTAAATGAACTTATTGAGATAGTCAAAATCAGATCATTAAATAAGGAAATCAACATTAATAATACCCTTGACTGGCTTATTGCAGACTGTAAGGGGGACATAAGTGGTAAATCTTCATCAATATTTTCAAAATTTAGGGAATCATGTAAGAGAATCCGCGAAAAATTCAATATTCACTGCAAAATAATAGTTATTAAAGGCTTTTTAAACTTAGAAATAAAATACAACAATGAGATTAATTATATTGATAAAAATAATATAGAAGACACATCCTCGGCATTACACACTATTACAAGTAGATGGTATGCTGAAAAATGGTATGACATGATCCACCAGGGACACATATCAAAAACAATAGGGAACAATAACTTATCAGCATACCCAATCAAATCAAATGACCTTGCCGACAATCAATATTACTTCTTAATTAAAACACGCAATAACATGCTCAGTCTTAATTATACAATAAATAGACACAAAGAGAACCAAAACATACTCTGCAGATTATGCAGCAAAGACTGGGAAACGCAGGCACATATTTTCAACCACTGCACCAAAACACAAAATGCTAGGAGAAACAAGCACAATAGAGTATTAGAGATAACGCATAAATATTTAACCTCCAAAAACTTTAATGTTGACACAGAAAGAGCACCACCAGGAACAATAACTACATTAAGACCTGACTTAATTATAACATCAAATAGAAACAAAAAAATACACCTACTTGACATTAAGGTACCATATGACACAATAGAAAATTTTAATAATGCTAGAGATAACAATTATGAGAAATATAGAAATTTGAAAATATAAAAAATATAGAAAAATATAGAAAAGAATAGAAAATATAGAAACTGGCACTGCAAATAAAACTAAAACTACATTATACGCACTTGTTATAGGAACATTAGGAACCTGGGATATCAACAATGATAAACCCTTAAGAGATATAGGATTGACAGATAATGAAATTAACATATTAGCTAGGAAATGCATTATAACAGCGATCACAGCGAGCTACAATATCTATATGGACCACATTTTAAACACATTAAATAATAATTAATATATTTATACTATATTTATACTGTACTGTATTTATATCTAAATATATATCTAAAGATATTATACACTAAATACTTTATCTATACAATACTATGTTTAAAACTATACTATATTTATACTGTACTATAGTGTATTTGTACTGTACTATATTTATACTTTACTACCATGGTTTTCATTTAGTTTTTAAAATCTTTTCACAAAATGATAAAAATTTGATTATAGCCGTCTCTGAACCTTTTCATTCTTATAGCCTCACAATGGCTAGATTTGCTTTTTATGGGCCTTTTTGTGGGGATTGTGATTGTCTCTTGCTTATTATGGTCGTGTGATGGCTTCTGTTGAGATCTTTTTATGTTTATCGTGGTGACTTTTTATTATGGCCTTGTGATGGCTTGTTTTTATTTTTATGAGCATCGTGATGGCTTTTTACTTTTTACCGCGTTTTACTGGTTTGTCTTACTGTTTGTGTTGAGATCTTTTTATGTTTATCGTGGTGGCTTTTTATTATGGCCTTGTGATGACTTGTTTTTGATTTTTAAGAACATCGTGATGGCTTTTTACTTTTTACCGCTTTTTACTGACTTGTCTTACTGTTTGTGTCTAACTGTTGGAAAAAAAAACGATAACTACGATATCTACGATAACTACGATATCTATGATAACTACGATAACTACATCAGTCCAGAATAGTTCAAATGCCTACGACACCCAAAAGGATTGTACCGATTATATAAAGGATTCTACGAAAAAGAGTATACCGACCAAAATGAAATCAGCCTTGATCCCTGAACCAGTACAAGGCTTGGACGAGAGATAATTAAAAAAATAGGATGGCTTAGTTTTGACCGCTGGCCGAAACTCGTCCCGTAAAAAGGACCAACCTGTCTCTTGGGAGTCAGGCTTTTATTAAATAAAATTTATTTAAATCGAAAAAAAAGCGAAAACGTCCATCTAGAGCAGAAAGGACTGCGAAAAGAAGGAAGAAGATGAACGAACTTGAGGCATCTCTATTTGCCGCTAAATCTGCAATTGCCCAATCCAGCGTTAACTCTCAACCAGTGCCTGATTTCGTCAGCCATAACGACCCCTCCAAAAGATCCTTGGTTGCAGGTCGACATAGATGCGCTACTGACTGAGGGAGAAACGATGTGAAGGGATGTCTTGGATGAAAATGCTCGATAAAACATTCAAATATCTCGCTAATTCATGAGTGTGGAACGTTGTTAATAAAGCAAACCGAATTGTTATTTTACCTTATTGACGTTTTGATGTAATTTCCGATCGTGTATTCAGTAATAAAACTTTGAATGTTGACTGATTTTCTTGTCTGTTTTATAGTATATCATCCGTTGATGTAGTCGACAGACCTTTATGTAAATATGTATTTAAAGACGAAGGGATGCTGAAGTATTGAGTTGTGTGAGATGAACCGAAATGAAATTGCTCAAATCAAGGTCACGAGATTATGCGAACTCGAATGCCGTCTTCTTGGACCAGAGACGAGGTATTGAGTAAAAGGGTAAGTCCTTTTATCGGCACCTAGGAACCCGTACCGAGAATACTGTTGGACTAGAAGGTAAAGTAATAATTTTAAAAAAAGCATAAGAGGAAAACAATAAGAAATAAAATAAAATTGGAAACAAATTAAAAATAAATAAAAATCAAGACAAATAAACAATAAGAATAAATAATAACAAATTAACCAATGAGAATTAAAACAAAAAAATAAAAAATGAAAAATTAAGATAAGAAAACCGGAAAAAATAGTAAAATAATAGAAATTAAATAATAAATAAGAAAATAAATAAAAAAAAAGAAAACAATAAGGAAACACTAAGAAAACCACGAAAAACAAAGAAACCAAATTAAATTAAAAAATTACACCACGTTCAATTTTGATTGGCTCGCATAAAAACAAAATTAGGTATATAAGGGAGACACTGAAACAGCATTTTCAGTGTTAACCCAGAGCATTATTAAGGTAAACGAGGCATTCTATTATCAGCACTTCAATCAATAGGACTATTCAGAGCTAATTATTTTCAACAACAGATCACTCGAGGACAAATTTTGATTTTTTATGAAGCAGTAATTACCAAGATAGAAATTAAATATTTATCTTTTTGTAGAATTTTCAGTTACTATGGATAATTTATTATAAATTAGATATTTTATAAAATGTTCAGTTTCCTTTGTTCACCATTAATTAAATTATAGTATTAGTAAAGTTTTCATTAATTTTATCTTTAATGTTTCGTATGTACTTTGTAATTGTCCATCTTTAATAAAATTTACAGTACTAATCGAATTTTGTTTCCGCAAATCAGTATTTCGTATATGCTTTACATAGAATTTGATAAAAGCAATGTCTTGAATTATATTTTAATGATGATATGCGTACTACGCGAAGCTGAGGTTCGGCTGGCCACCGCTCGAAGGACACTGGTTGTTCCCCGTGCCAGAAGGTCGGGTGTTGCTTCAGCGGCGCAGTGGTTGAACACGGGTCATCGTGGGGGTTTCCTCGCTGATCCGTCACCACAGGAAGAAGAAGTGTGGATTTAGAATCGTAGAGAGGAGAATAAAATGATAAAAGTGAACGGAGTATAATATAGTTGTTAAGCATGATAAATCATAAATCTTCGCAATGAGTAAGGTAGCCGGAACGTCGTTCGTTTAGTGCCATTCCGGAGAAAAGGAGCATCCAGTAGTCATCGTAATTTTAAGTCATCTGAAAGTCAAATCTGACGTGAGTTTCTTCCTTGTAGAATTTTCGATCCATATATCTTAACAGGCAAATACTATTGTAGGGCTGTAGGAATCATAAATCAAGTAAAATTTCTACTCTCGCTGCAAATTGTCATCGATAGCCAAATCACTCTAGAATGTCTAAAACTTCCGAATTAAGACCTAGTCGAACTAGCGAACTCGTCCTAAGGAATACTCTGAGTAGAATGGATCGAAAACCCGAACCTCGATATAGGTAATTCATCGTTCAGAATAACCAGATATCCACCAATCGATAACGCACTTTCAGGAAATACACTATATTAAAATCCAGCTGTTTAGACTCTTTGAATATCATGGCCGATAATGTTGTCAATTAGATAATTTGATAGGACGACTAATGGGTAGTGACATGACCCGGACGTATACTGGTGAGAATCCACTGTAGAATTTTCCACATATGTCGCAATTACACGTACAATCACACGTAGCAAACAGGTCAGACCAAATCACTGATATGCAAATAATATAAACAACGATCACATTAGAAATACAGATAAGCCACCAGCATTTTCCCTCACACCGAATCATGATACAAACTCACATATCGCGTAAATTAATCGCATGTGGAGATCACACCGAGGGGTTAATAGAACAATGGTAATAACGATAAAATCCGACAGCGGACCACTGTACACTGATAAGATCGCGAATGACGGTCGCACAGTAGAAAGGTCAATTTTTTTCTAAGAAAGTAAATGCATGAATGTACTTTGATAATAAAGATTTAATTAATAATTTAATGTTGATAAATATTCGGAGGAATATCTCGCTTCCTAGTAATAAACGGGAACCCACTCATGAACGTCGTGGGATTTAAAATTGGAGTATGATTACGTTCTCCTTAGCGAAATTCCTGAATTTTTCGCAACAATTCTGAATGACCGATTTAGCCCAACGGATAAAGATTTATTTTTATTTTTTAAATTACCTGTTTAAATTTATCCAGGTTCCGACGTTGCGATGCAAAGCTTGGTTTTACCTACCGCTCCAAAGAGAAGGTCGGATCCTGGCGGATGAGCTTCAACCTCAAAGCGGTCATAGCACAACGGGTTTGGTTTTTAAACGAATTATTTTCTTCTGTGTTCCCATGAGGGATCATCAGTCATCACTACGCTGGTGGCCAAGGATTTGAGCACTATTATGCAGTGCTTCACGGGAATATCAGAGATAAAACCGCTCAATGATTTGATATTGGCGAGTTATCAAACCATTTACATGTTTGTTATGTGTCAGTTGGTTATTTATGCCTCTGACTACATTTATTTTTGCTTTTTTAGTCTACCCTAAAAGACCCATTTCTGATCTGGGGTCCGTTAGGGTACTTGCACTAATAAGCACTCTGTGCCATTAGATGCAATTTAGGTTTATTATTTTTATTACCTGGTCCTAAGCCCTTCTCCTGTGTCGCAGACATTATGTATAATAATAATAATAATAATAATAATAATAATAATAATAATAATAATAATAATAATAATAATAATAATAATAATAATAATAATAATAATAATAATAATAATAATAATAATAATAATAATAATAATAATAATAATAATATTAATAATAACATAACACAATATTCTGCTTCACTGAGATCATGGTGGTTAGAACGGGTTTATGTTGGTATGTATCTTATTGTGTGTTTGATAATGGTTTACCTATATTTGTTATGTGATCCATGTATATTGCAAAGCTGGCAGCCACTGCTGTTCTCATACATAGCTTGGCTATAGCTTTGATTTCGCTGTTGTTTAGTCCTATCTTGGTAAGTGCTGTGTCGTTATTTTTGTCCCAGGAGCCTAGAGTGCCGACAACTAGCGCATCCAATGTAGTTTTGCAGTCGTTCTTTTTCCCTGTTTCAATTGCCAATGTTCTGTATTTTTTGTAGTTGTCTTCTCTGGCAGTTTTGAAGTTTTCTTCACGGTCATAGGGTACCTTAATGTCAAGTATGTGGATTTTGTTATTCCTTTTTGTTTTGATGATGAGGTCTGGTCTTAGCCTAGTGTCTATTCCGGGGGGTGGGCGTTCTACGTCAACTTGGAAACCTTTCGAAATGAGATACCCGCTAACTTTATCCATGACCTTATTGTGTTTGTTTCTCCTAGCATTTGTTGTTTTGAGGCAGTGATTGAATATGTGTGCTTGTGTTTCTGGTTCAGCATTACAGAGCCTACATTTTGTATTCATGTTTTCTTTCATTCTGTATGCACTATAGTTGAGGCTTATCATGTTGTTTCTTGCTTTAATGAGAAATATGTATTGTTTATCTGTCAGGGTATGTGATTTGATTAGGTGTGCTGATTGTCTATTTGCGCCTATGGTCCTAGAAATGTATCCTTGACATGTCATCTGGTACCATTGATCTGCATACCATTCACTTGTGATTTCATGTAGTTTGGCAGAGGTTTCTGTGAGGTTTGTGTCGTTAATATATATGGTGTAGTCTTTTGTTTTCAGGAGTAGTATGTATTTGTTGTTGTCAAGTGTGAGTGTGATTTTGATGCCGAATTTCTCATTCATTCTTTTTATGGCAGACCGAAATTTGCCGAATACAGTTGCTGGTCCACTTATGTCACCTTTAATGTCTGCGTTAATCCAGCGTAGTGTTTGGTGTATGTCTATTGTGGTGTGTTTAAATCGTATTTTGGCTACTGCTATCATTTGCTGGATTATGAATTCCCTCATGCTAGTGTCTCGCGTGTGTAGTATTTTGATGATGTGTGTGATGCCTTGTATCATGTATTCATCTATACTAGGCACTATGCCGAGACCTCCTAGTTTACAATGTGCATAAAAGAAGTTGTTATTAATGTTTTGGTGTATATCATCTAGTGTGTCTTTTAATATTCTCTTTATTTTTTGGTCATATCCTAATTGTTTGGGTCTATTTTGTACTACTTTGTTTCTGTTGCTGTCAAGAATCATGTTGTTGATTGTGCAGTTTCTGAATGGAAATATTAGTCTAGAGTGTATGAAAGTCTTGTATGCTTGAAGTTTTTGTGCTGGGTGTAGGTCAGAGGTCATTATTTTTGTCGTGTCATCAATCGCTTTTATGAGTGTGTTGTCAATGTCATGTTTGCCTTTCTGGCCGAAGTCAACTCCTAGGTATTTATATATGTTGTCGTGATCAATGATGGGTATTTTTTCATTGTATATAGTTAGGGGTATCTCTTTGTGGTTTCGTTGTAGTTGGAAGTAGCCGCACTTAGAGGGTCTGAATTTAAGGTGAGATATGTCAGCGAGTTCAACTATAGTTCGTAACATGTTACCTATTTCTTGCCGTGTGTTGGAGATCATGACAATGTCATCTGCATATGCCATTATGCTTATATTGTGTCCATCTATAACAGTGGGTGTTGTTTGAGGATTTTCTGGAGGATATAGTCAATGGAGAGGCTGAACAGAGTCATAGACATTGGGCAGCCTTGCTTGACTCCATTGTTTATCCGTATCTCCCTTGATCGTCGGTCCTCGAATTCGTATATTGAGTAGCAGTCAGTATACATTTCTTTAATAAGATTGAATGTTTTTGCCTTCAGTTTCAGTCTCGACAGGGTATGCCAAATAAGGTCATGCGGAAGGCTACCAAAAGCATCTGCAAGGTCCAGCCAGATGATATTAATATCCGTCCCATTTCTCATTGCACATTCCTTGGCGAGACTGATAACTGTGTTATGTTCAGCGCATCCATCCGGAGTACCCACCGCTTTCTGGTTAGTGCTCAACAGGTGTCCTAGCTGAATCCAGGAGAGAAGTCTATCATTCATGATTGAGGCAAATGTGCGATAGGCTGGAGTCCAGTATAGCAAGCGGTCTCCCAGGATGATACTTCGTGCGGTGATTGCTCTTTGCCTGGTTTAAGGATGAGTTTCGTTCTAAAGGTTTTCCACGTTTTGGGACTATGTCCATTGCGTAGTATGTTGTTAAAAAGTGCCAGTCTAAATTTGTTTTTCGGGTCTATCTTTTTCCACTCTTTGTATGTGATTTTGTCACTACCAGGGGCTGATGTGCTGTCAAGTTTGAGTATGGATTCGTTGAGTTCTGTGTCTGTTATGGGTTTATCTGATATAAGGTCAATGTATGAGGGTTGTGTATCTGGTGTACTATATTTAGTTATGTGTTTTGTTGTTGGTTTGGAAGTTTTTGTAGATGTCATCGTCTGTCGGTGTGGTCGTTTGTTTTCATTTTGTTGAGTATTTTTTCAATTGTTGCTTTTGGTCTTCTATCAAAGTCTAGTCGTAGCTCGAATACTAATCGCTTAGTGTCTTTTGTGTTGAGGATGTTTGTTGGTATTGTTTTATTTTGTATTTGTTGGGGTATATAGCTTCATGTATCTTGGCAATTTCACGAGGCTCTCATCACATGAATAGTATTAGTGTCAAGCTGGATAATTATGTCATCAATGAATGCGGTATATCTGGTCACATCATCAGTTGCTTTCCTTCTATATATTATTAGGTTTATTATTTTGTTAAGGTCTGTGCGTATGTTTTGTATGTCGGGGAGTGTGATGCATCTGTTGGAGGCTAGGCATTGGCAAAGTGGCATATGTAGTATCCTGATTGCTTTGTTTCATTGCATCTTGGATATGTTAGTTCTTGTAAGGTGAAATCATTTGTGGTTATTATGTTTTTGGAGGTTGGTCAGTATGTTGAGTATAGTTGTTGCTGTGTTGTAATGTTTCATGGTGCTAATTTGGCAGGTGGGGTCAATAATTGTGGCAAGGTTACGTTTTTTATTAATGTAAAAGAGTATCCAGAGGTTCTTTTCGATGTTGATGGGCCAAATTAGGTCTATCCATGTAGGATATTTATGAAATGGGAAGGCAGAAAAAAAGGTTTGGAAGTGTTTTTCAATGCATGCAAGTCCTATAAAGCTATCTATGTATATAGTGTTTTCAGTAGTTGCATGTGTTAGCATGTATGCGGAGATCTGGTGCTGGTTTAGTCAGTCGAGTCTATGTCTTTGGTGGTTACTGGGATGTTTGTGGGGGTTCATTGTTTATTTCAGTGGGTTCAAGTATTCCATGTGCGAGTGGTGTGTTGTTTCATATTATCAAAGTTTATTGTTTCACCACAGTGGCATTTGATGTTTGTGGTCTGGTCAAATACTTACTTTTGTGTTTTGTAGAAATGTGTTTGAGTATGTCATTGGCGGTGGTCTTCACAGTCATATGTATATCACAGGGTTTTTCTTACATATGTATGTGCATAGTAGTGTTCCCTCTTCGTTGAGTTCTAGTGTGAGGATTCTCCTTTTGTCATTATATTGTTCTCTAGTACCAGGGATTTGTTTTTCAGGGTGATAATCAGCCAGTGTTCTTCAATATTTGTGAGAAGGAATTTGGTTGGTTCTGTCCTTTTTTCCTTTGTCTTTGGCATATTAGGCATTCGAATGTGTCTGTGCTTTTATAATTCGGTCATGCATGCTTTTCATGTGTTCATGTTGCTTGTCTTCCATCAGTTGGCCAATTTTGCCGTGTTTGCAGTTTTTCATTCTCATTTTAGGTAGCCTTCACTACCTAGTTTAAATAGTGCTTGTTTTTTTTGAGCGTGAATGGGAGTCAATCGTGGTGAGGTTTTGTGGTTACTGGTTGTTCGTTGGTGTTGAGCAGGTTATATAGTGGATTGGGTGTATTGGTGGATGATTCTGAGGTTTGTGTATCTGGTGCTGGTGGCGTTTCATTATGTCTTTAACGATTGCAAAGTCTTTTATGTGGAGGACATCTAGTGCATGATACATGTTAAAGGGGTCGTTGAGGTTCAACTGGAGTTATGTTTTCATCGGTGAAAAAAGGAGCCGCTGGAAGATGTTGTTCTTTTTATTGTTTGTTTCTTGCTGGGTGATGTTGGTTTGTTCATATTGTGATGGTGTTTGTTGGGGTAAGGGGTCTCATCGATGTCGACTTTGTTATTCACATGGATTTGTCGTTCTATTTCTGTGATGTATCCGTAATTGTCATCTTCCGATTGGGAATCATTTGATTCATTGTCTGATGGTTCAGGTTGATGGAATTGTGGAGGTATGTTTAGGTCATCATCTTTAGGTGTGAGAGTTTAAGTGTACATCATCAATGTCGTGAGGGAGTTGGGAGGATGCTGCTGTATTATGTGTGAGTAGTTGTTGTTGTAATTTTGTCATCTGTGAGATTAGGAGCGTTAATGTTTTTGTGTGTATTAGCTTGTTCATGTTGTTGTTGTATTATGTTTTGCTGCAGGTCTTTTGTGGTTGTTTCATGTTTTTTGTGAGATTTCTTGATTGTTACAGTTGATTATTCTGTGGATTCTTGTATGAGATGTTTATCCCTTTTATTGTAGGTGATATTTGCGTCGTTATTTGGGGACGAGTGTATTGTGGTTTCGATATTGCTATTGCATGTATTTAATGGAGTAGTGTAAGTGGTGGTTTAGTTGTTGATTGTATTGTGTTTGATTGATTAGCTTGATTAGGGAAGATTGAGTTTCTATGGTTTGGTAGGGGGGAAATGGATGAGGTTGTGGGACATTAGTGGTACTGTTAGTTGGTGGATGTCGGAATGTTGTAGTTGGGACGGTGCTGGTGGGTTTGCGTCTTTTATACTGTTTACCTTTGGTCATTATTTATGGTGGCTAAGGCGTGAAATCTGTTATTGGTGAGACTAGGTGTGGTTTCGTGTTTGTCATTTTTGTTGGGGCGGTGTTTTGGACAATGTAGTGTCATTATTGTTAGTGATGGGTAGTGTGGGTACGTTCATTGTAGTGTTATTGGTCAGTGGTATTGGTTGGTCGTCTTCATGGTAGTTATTTAGCTCGCTATTATAATCTTTAAGAATATTTATGTAGGTGGGGTCTTTGTGGAACATCGCCCAAAAATGTTTCGAGAGTGTTTTTATTTCTCGGCGAAAGGTATTATTGGAATTTTCTTATTTGTATTTCAGCGTGTTGGTCATTAATGTATTGTTGGGTAGAGGTTCTGCGGTTAAGTCGATAGTAGGGTCATTTTTTTTGGTCTCGTCTCGTCGTTGTTGGTCCGGGAGCCGGCGAATCGGCCGCAGGCCGATGAGCTGCGTAGGGGCCTATTTTTCAATTTTGGACATGATTGTTTTTTTTCAAAAAGGAAATTGTTTAGGTAGTTTAAACAAATTTTCCAATTTTGTATTTAAAATTAATTAAATTATTATCAAATTTAATTTAAAATCAGAGAATTCCTTTTCAATTTCATTCAAATTATAGTTCAATGTATTAATTTTTCATCATTATTAATTATAGATTTATTATTATTAGATTTATTATATTGTTATTAAAATTTTTAGAATTATTGGATTTATAATTTCATTATTGTTAGATTCATAGTACTTTAATTATGTTTTTTATTATTATTATATTCATTATTATAATTATGTTGTTTAAATATTTCATAATTATCATTATTAATTAATTCAAATTTATTTTCGCCATTTTTGGCAAGGCGATCTTCGCAAAAATAACTATATTCATCTTTATTATAATCATAATATTTAGTATATATGGAGACTGTATTTTCTAATATAGTCTTCGTTAATTCGATCTTCATGGGCATTATTTTTATTTATTCTGGTTTAATTAATTTCTCTTTATAGAAGGTGGATTTATTTTTATTGAGCATTTCTTCGTCATAATGGGCTGAAGAAGGATGTGGAAGAAGGTAAGTGTTAGCATAGGTTTGGTTATTATTATTTATTTTTTCAATTATTTTCGCATTAAGATCATTAATTCTCATGGTTTCATCACTGTTAGGCAGGTCAGGAGGATTAAGAATTTTGCTTTCATTATTAAAGTATTTAGAGCGAGAGTTACTTTCAGCTGGCATATTAGGTGAAGAAAAGCCATCGGTTGATCTCTTTATATGGCTGCCATGCGGATAACAGTCATCATTTTTCCCTCTCATATTTGTTGATTCGTATTATTTGTCATTAATTTATTTTATTATAGCAATCATAACTATCGTACCATTTATCACCCTCCCGCCTCTCTCCCGTCTACAAAGCCTCTGCCAGACACATCCTGGTAGTCGAGATCGCAGGATGGTGGAATCGATATTCGATGCGCTGCAGTCGTCTGTCCGCAGTCCATGTCCATACCAGATCGCGAGGCGGAGCACTCGTGTCTCGGTGTTCCATCATCATCTGCCGTCTCAATGCAGCTTCATTTTCTCCATTTGTTATGCTCCTTAGAATAAATATTATTAATATTATTAGAGTTCTTTTTATTAATATTTTATTGTTTGGTGTTTGCTCTCTTGGATTTTTGTGAGCAGTGTGATCGCCCTCTGTCCATATCGCGCCGCTCTCATCATCCTTCCATATAGAGCGCCGTGCTCGAATATCTGTGTCGTAGCTGCGTCCGGATCCGGTTCCAGAATTGAGCAAGATCGTCACCGCTCTTGGTCCTACCTGAATCAAAGAATATAATCAATTTTCGGTGTCACTGTCAATTTCAGCCCAGTGCGATGGAATGTTATATTGAATTTTGGACATGATTGTTTTTTTTAAAAAGGGTACGGATTAGGTGTTTATGTTGAATTTCTCTAAGCTATTATGATTCTTCCTTCCAATAAAGTGACGTTTGATTGAATATGATGACGAATTGTGAACTTGCTAGAAATAACTTATTCTTAATAGAATTTCCTTTAGGTTTAGAAATGTCCAAGGTGCCAACCACCACAGTCATACGCCCCTGTTTCTCCTGCGCGGACAAAAATCAGTTAATAAAGACTCTTCAGACCCAAAATGGCCTCCTGAAAAAGAAATCGGACCACTTAGAAGGGACGTATTTCTCTCATGCCCAATGAAGGAGGCCGAGAAGACTCACCCGGGTGGAAAAGTGTCGGATGCGTATTGAAGGAGAACCGCGCCTTGCGCACCCTTATTAAAGAGCAGTCCGAAGCGCTGCACAAAGTATTCGTGCAAGCTTCGGTTACAAGAAACATAGTAGATATCCACTCGCAGAAGAGGACAATCTCTTCCGTCCCACCACCTCTCGGGCATCTCGTTGACTAAATCATTTAATCGGCCAACTTAAGCCATTCGAGTTTTCCTCAGCCGACGGTCACGGCCGAAGTTATCGTAGCCGGCACAAGTCGCGCTGTCCAAGGATAGTAGATTAACAATCCCGATCACTCTTCCGGCTCTTTCCGGAGGTAAAAAAACCAAGAAACGCCGGCAGCCATCTAGGGCCGCAGCGTACTAAAAGGAGAAGGGCAAACTGCCAGCTCCATACCTCCGGCGGAAGCCACACCGCATTCTCTTCCTATTCCTGGTAGTTCCGGCCGTCGATTCATCATGGAAAAAAACGCCAAGGATTTTTTCGATCTCGATGAGATATTTGCTGGAGCTTCTCCGAATACATTATGATTTATGCCCATGTTCCTTCTCGAATTGTATGATTCGGTCATGCTGTTATGGTAGTACTTCGTTAATATATTTTTTTTTCTTTCTTCGTTATGGCTCGACACATTAATTAGTTTGGAATGTTTGATTTGCGATGGCTGTTTGAACATGAAATGGGTAGTCAGTGAGGAGATCATGTGCGGAAGAGATATGCTAAAGCTAATTAGGAGGGTAGAAGTGATGGTAATGTGGTAAAAAATCGCTAATCGAATACTAGAGAAGATAAACTCGGAGCCTGATGGATGGAGATTGATGGAAATCGGAATGATGCATGAGATCTTAGAATGATTGGGATGACGTAAGTCCTTCTATCGGCAGTCGAGTAGATAGTTAAGTCGAGTTACGATGGGGAGTGAGTCCTAAAGCAGGGCTCACCTGCTCCATCGTAGCTTCGCCGACATGGCACACACCACATGATGTAAATCATGGGTGTCATGTTCGGAGTATGATCGTGGTGGGTTTTGGTTAGGGTCCCGTGGAATGATGACAGGCTGCATGGCGTTAGGACTATCAAACCCCTATTGTAATGAAGCATTTTCTGACCCGACCCAAGACCCAGCAATACTGTGGGAGTAGTGTTAATATAGAGCAGGGGTCTCAAACAAAACCGCGGCCCGCTGCGTTACATTTGGCGGCCCGCAACGAAAAAACATAGATTTGTAATTTAACCAAACTTATTTAACAATTAAAATCATAATTGGCTGTATAAATTAAACTACTCTTTTTAATTATTTTATTTATACATATGACGTCTGTACAATTTAATACATGGCTTTATTACGTCTTTCTTATGAATCTTATCGAAAGCAGTTTATTATTTTAAAAATTATTGATTTTATTATTTAAATATTGAAATTAAAAAAATATAAGTTATATTAAAAATACATATATTTTACATAATTTTGAAATTTTGTTTATTTAATTTAATGTTATTTCAATCAACAAATAATAATTGGCATATTTAAAATTTTTTTATACCCATCCACAATGACTTCGTTATCTAGAAAAAGAAAACTCGATGAAAGAAGGGTTTTCCAAGAGAAGTGGGAGAATTTATATTTTTTCACAGAGCGAGAGGGATAAAATTCAGTGCCTTTATGCGCAAGACTATCGCAGTACGCAAGAGTTTCAACTTCGCCGGCACTACGACACTATGCATCGTGAAAAAATATTATAAATATACTGAAAAATTCGAGATGAAAAAGTTACCAGCTTAAAATAGGATTTTGAATAAGCAAAACGAAACTTTTTTTGCGAATTAGCCAATTTGCAGAAAATCAGTAAAACAATTTTTGAGCTAAGCCTGATGATAGCTGAATCATCGCGACCTTTCACAGAAGGTCCATTCATAACAAGAATGTTTTTGAAGGCCAGCGAAATTTAATTCCTGATAAAAGAAACATTCGAAAGCATAAGTCTGTCTGCTAATACAGTTGCACGCAGAATAACCGTTAGCAGATAATGTGAAAAAACAATTTATTGAACGGCTGGAGATTTTGAGCATTTTCGATCGCTCTTGATGATAGTACTGATTGGTAGTACTTCACATTGCGCATTTTATAAGAGGAGTGGACAGTAAATTTAATGTAACGGAAGAATTTCTAGAACTTGGTACCCATTGAAGAATACCACACGGGACGTGATTTATTTAACGGCTTGGAAGATTGTCTTGACAAGCTGGATTACCATGGAACAACTTGTATCAATGGTCCGGCGATGGAGCGCCAGCTATGTGTCAACAAACAATCGGTGTTGTTTGGATTGGGAAGACCAAACTACAAAGCCTCAATATACAAAATAATAATGAAAAAAAATCATCAGCTAGCTTACATTGCATTGTGCACCAAGAAGCTCCTGTGTAGCAAATTATTAAATGATGGGTGTCATTGATGTGTTGGAGAAACGGTCAATTTTATACATTCACTGAAGGCTTAAATCACCGACAGTTCACTTCTTTTCCTAGCAAGTTATAGACAGCGAATATCGGGAATTTCTTTATTACCCGAAGTAGATGGCTGAGTCGAGGAAATGTTGCTGAATCGTTTATTTGCACTTAGAGCAGAGGATTTATTCTTTCATGAAACTCAAAAGAATGAGGTTCCACAGCTTACTGGTGCCAAGTTTATTTGCGACC
>CAUHTR010003405.1:0-46377 GCA_959609185.1 Schmidtea polychroa
AAGTTACTGGTAAAAATATCAAGACAAAACACTCATTAACAAAGAAATTCTAATAATATACTTTAATATACCGTCAAACTAAAATTTTTAAAACAATTCACATTAATCATCTCCACAGTTCATAATATTTTCAACAACATGATCTATACAAATCCCTATATACACACGGTTCAGTATCCGTAAATTCTTCCATAGGTTCATAAATTTCTGAATGTTCATCTATCATCTTGAGTGTTTTCTCATCTGTTCACAAATCCCGAATCTTCACTCTCTGCTACCCAGTCTATATTAATGCGTTTGTAACAGAAAATATCCTCCATTTTCACACCAGATATTTCTGCTAATTTTTTCCAATAAAAAGTTTATTATAAATTCTAAATATTAAATAATTTGATAATTAACTAATCATATTAACTTTTTTTCTGTAGTCATTATTAGTATTTAAAACTATAGTATATATTTGTTTATAGAAAATATAGAATATAAGCGAAAACAAATATAACTAAATACATTATTAAATATAACAACATTTATTAAAATAACTGTGAAAGTCTAGCAGACATAATTTTCCAAATTGGAGAATACACATCATTATTATCAACTTTATATCCTTGGATTGCAATTGTTATATACCAATTTTCGTTTTCTTTGAAACTGATTTCATCAAAGGAATCATAAAATTTTGCATATCGGTTGTTGAAAAATGCATTTTGATTGCATGATAGATTCGTATTCAACCTTTTGAAAACATCATCTATGGTTTCAATATCTAACATTGAAAGCGTGCCGGTTAAGAATTGAATTGGGTAGGAATTAGCTTGATCGGTGACACCAATTTCATATTGATTTCTTCTTTTAAAAATACATTTTGTAGTTGTGGAACATTTGAACAGGTTGTACAAGTTCTGGAACAACTTTTGGTTTTCAGTGCTTGAAATTTTCTTGGTCATTGTGAATTATGATTAAAATGAAATGGTACAGGGTTTTTATACCTATGACTATTGTTTATCATCCAATCAGATTGCAGCATGTCTTTGTTTTAATTGCATTGATATTGCAATGATAAATAATTAATTAAGTGATAATAAAAAATCTTAAAATTCTTTTCCTTCAATTATTGATTTAATTTCAGATATGATATTATCAACTATACATTTGTAATCAATATTTTTATTCCAAGAAATACTATCTTAACGCTAGCGAATATATTTACAGACATAGGGTTATATTTTATATATCTCAAGCTGGAAATAATTCTGGTTCATAAAAGCATGGTATTAATTATGCTAATTTATTTAAATTACAAGAAAAACCTATATCGGAAAGTTACGGTTATCGATTGTATTTCTAAATCATAAACATTATATTCACTAGCTTTGATTATTTCCTTACACCCCATAATTCTACATTTACCAGTTTGAAATATATTATTTGGATATTTATTACTTCTATTGATAAGTTGTTGTGGTTCCCTATTGGAAATACCATTTTTGATACATCAGTTTTGCCCTGTAATTTATATTTGAAAGCATTTTAATGAAATAAATATAAAAAACTCTGATATATATAGTTATTTTAAAACAGAGTTCATTAAAATTAACAATATAAACAATAATTATATAGTTAAATTTAAAAATGGAATTACGAAATGATGCAGTATACCAAATCGTTGGTCCAAGTGGTAGCGGGAAAACTTTATTTGTTTGTAAATTACTAAAATCAAATTTGTTTAAAACAAAATTCAACAATATTTATTGGTATAGGGGCGCCGACGAGGAACACGGATTGACGCAATCAAGTTTCTGTCAGTTGAAAAACATGAAAATAGTAAAGGGTTTTGATAAAAACTGGTCAAGTTGTTTGAAGAAAGATGATGTCATCATTATCGATGATTTGTATCAAGAAGCAATAAAGAAAAGGATTTTAATAATTTATTCACAAAAATCAGCAGACATGTTGGTGTAACAGTTATTTTCATAACACAAAATCTATTTCATCAAGGTGGTGCACATCGAACACGTAATTTAAATGTACAATATTTAGTTATTTTCAAGAATCCTAGAGATGCAACTGTCATTGAATTTTCTTGGACGACAAGCAAACCCTAATAACCGTAATTTTCTTATCAATGCATTTCAAGATGCTACGAAAATACCGCATGGGTATATATTCTCGATTTCACACAACAATGTCCTGATGATATACGCGTAAAAACAGATATTTTCAACCCAAAAGGTGCCATGGCTTTATAAACAAAGTTCAAAACAAAGTTGAAAACATATAAATCATGTTTTCAAAAACAAGGATATCGGGTGATATATTTGAAATCTATTTGAAAATTAATGTAAAATATACTGAAATTTATGATTTAGTTTGAAAGATATATCATGTTATAATTGCTAAAATTTGCTGAATCGATTAAGAATTATGATCAATCAATGAAAAATTATCATTTCTAGTTAGGTATTTGATAGTAAATGTGGTTAAATATTTGTAGAAAATATTGATTTTAGTGACCTTTGATCCTTTAGTGTGTAAAAATTATTTTAGGTTTTTGACTAATATTTGCAATTATAATAATAATAAATAATGATAATATTAATAATAATAATAATAATAATAATAATAATAATAATAATAATAATAATAATAATAATAATAATAATAATAATTCATTAAATTAATAATAATAATATAATAATAATAATAATAATAATAATAATAATAATTATTATTATTATTATTATTATTATTATTATTATTATTATAAGATAACGCCAATCAAACATTCATTTCGCGATTAATTACGACAGTTTTCCTGTCATCATCAGGTGGAATATAATAACTCATTAAATTAAGGATTTTAAACAAATTTATTAATTATTTATAAAAAATATTTTTATTTTATAAAAATATATTTTTTTTTAAATTTTAACATTTAAATTTAATTTAATAATTTAAAAAATTTTTTATTAATTATTTAATTTAATACAACAATCAAAACATACAATATAAAAAAACTATTTAAAAACTTATTTAAAAACAATCAAAACACAAGTATTTACTGCATTCTGCACATTAATTTTGGAATTCAATGATTTTATCAACAACGCCTCACAAATCACACGTTCCCAATAATTATCGAAATTTTTTAATAAAATTTTAAAATCAGACATACCTATTTTAATTTTACAGCCCTTATTGTGCTCACCAATATGGGTCAAGCCTTCGGTCTACAATGTTCTCGAGCTCGAATACAGATGTATGTGGCATTACACCCATTACATGTAAACTGATAAACGAGATCGGAACACAATTCAACCGGAGTTTTTGACTTATTAATAAACATATTTCGTACTTTCCATGAAGTTGACACTATCCTATAGTTTAAATTCCCTAACTGCTTTCTTATCTTCACTTTATAATCCTTAAAACCTTCTGAGTACTGCAATACTAACACAAATTTAGGCTCATTATCCTTGCTCACGCTATTTAATTTGTTTAAATCATCAGACTCACACACCTCAACAAAATCACACCCAGATTCTAATTCTAATTCTAATTCTAATTCTAATTCTAATTCTAATTCACAAAATATTCTTCTTTTAATTGAATACTACTGACTTATTATACTGCATTCAATAAATAGTTATTGTTGATTCGTTTTATTATATATAGTCTGAGTTTATCCGACAGGATGTTTTTAGCCCCTAAGGGTACTGGTCGTAAGGATATTGGTCACACTCAATCCCCACCTACCCATTAACTAGATACTAACAACCAACATCATGATATCATGATATTTACCAACATTACCTATTTAAATATTCAATAGATTCCCACATTAACCGATCCCTATCAAATCCAACCGACTATATCCCCCTTAAAATGATAAATTCCAACCTTAACCGATCTTTCACCAAATATTTTTACCCTTTTAACATCAATATACATCCCTTAATTTCCCTAAAGATTCCACCCATTTGAGCCCTTTAATATATCAATTCTCTAAAATCCATAGAAAATTATTCAAAATATGAATTTTATTTAATTGTTACAGACACCAAATATTTTTCCTTTAAAATAATTTGGTAGCTAAGTAGTAAGAGTAAATTATTTCACTAAAAGATCAAAACTCATTATTTCCTACAAATATTTCACCCATCAAATACCTAACTAGAGATGATATATATTGATTGATCATAATTCTTCAACGATTCAATCAATCATTTTCAAGCAATAATAGCAAACTAAATCACACATTTAAGTATATCTTACAATAATTTTCAAGTAAACTTTGAGTCCTTGATAAAGTTAAAAGGTTTCTTAGCTTATGTTTTTTAAAAGTTCAATGTGTAAATGGAAATATTCTTAAAAAATTATTGAAAAAATTATTTAGTCAAATTCAATTACATTAAAAAGTCATCATCAAAAATTTATCCTATCACTTGATTATAGTACAAACTCTAATTATTAAGCTAACTCCCATTGAAAATAATTTTTATTTAAAATTAAAAAACAAGTCAATAAAAATACATCCAATTATCAAGAAATTAATTAAATTTATCTTAGAATTAACATTAAAACTTTAAATTTTTAAATATTCATTCAATAAACATGAAATTCACGAAAATGATAGAAATCCACAAAAATAATAGAAATTTACAAAACTGATAGAAATTCACAAAAATGATAGAAATTCACAAAAATGATAGAAATTTACTTGATTATTTACTAAAACCATGAACTCAAAAAATTACCAATGAATGTCTTAAACACCAAAATTTACCTAAATATAATCATTAAAACACACCAATACCTTTATGATCAGTACTCTTACGACCATTACCCTTATGACCAGTACCCATATGGGGTCAAAACATCTTGTCTGATAAACTCAGAGTATATATAATAAAACCAATTAACTCCATCAAATGTATCATTGAATCAGTCAAACTATCACAAATTTTGATAACAAATATTATTCTAAAGTGGTAAGCACCGTAAAGTCGAATGATAATTATTCTTTAAACTTTGATAAACTTAACAATAAACTTAACAATATTATTCTCAGGTGGTAAGAATCTGCATTAATGTGAGGAAATTATTCATTGCTCGATGATAAATTAATAATTCAAATGGGTGAAAATAAGCGATAGAATTATTCAATAATGGATTATGGGAGGAAAATACTGAGAATAATATTGTTTATCCGACAAGATGTTTTGATCCCCCGCTGGTATTGGTCGCAAGGGTACTGGTCGTAAAGATACTGGTGTGTTTTAATGATTTTATTTAGGCAAATGTTTGGTTATTATTTGGCATTAAATTCATTGGTAATTTTTTTAGAGTTGATGTTAGCAGGATTTAGTAAATATTCAAGTGAATTTCTATCATCTTTTGTGAATTTCATGTTAATTGATAGAATATATAAAATTTTAGGTTTTATTGTTAATTCTAAGACAAATTTAATTAATTTCTTGATAATTTGCTATATTTTATTGACTTGTTTTTTAAGTTAATTTTAAATTAAAATTATTTTTAATGACAGTTAGGTTAATAATCAAGTTTTTTACAATAATCAAGTGATAGGATAAATTATTTATTTTTATGACTTTGTAATGATATTGAATTTGACAGTAGTATGATTGGAGCCATCCCGGCCACATATACCCCCTCCCCTCCGGGGAATTTTTTTTAAAAATAAAAGGGCAAGGTCATTTATTATTTCAAGGTCAAATTTTAAACAAAGACATATGACTCATCGAGGTCATTTAAACAAAGACCATGACTCATCCAGGTTGTTTCAAGGTCATTTCAAGGGCGCGTGACTCATCCAAGGTCATTCCCAAGGTCATATGACTCATTAGGATGAATCATCAAGGTCATATTATTATTTTTTAAAATATTATTATTATTTTTCAAAAATATTATTAAGTGGTCTGGCGGGCTCCTGGTTTTGTTTGCCCAAAAGTTATCGTTCTCATTATCCGAATTTATTAGTTGATAGCTTAATTTGAAGCTTAGTGCAAGACCTTTCGAATGAGCTATTGAAGGTATCATCATCATTAATATTGGGAACGTTTTGGAAACGTTTTCCCGAGACCATTTTCAAGGTCATTCGACTATTTTATTATTTTTTCAAAATATTATTTTCAAGGTCATTTATTTTTTCAAGGTCAGGGTCAAGGTCATTTATTTTTTCAAGGTCAGGGTCAAGGTCATTTATTATTTTCAAGATCATTTATTTTTTCAAGGTCATTTATTTTTTCAAGGTCAGGGTCAAGGTCATTTATTTTTTCAAGGTCATTTATTAGTTTTCAAGGTCATTTATTTTTCAAGGTCAGGGTCAAGGTCATTTATTTTTTCAAGGTCATTTATTATTTAAAAAAAAAATATTATTATTTTCTAAGTTTTATTATTATTATTATTATTATTATTATTATTATTACTATTATTATTATTACTAATATTATTATTAATCTATATACTCTGAGTTTAGCCGACAAGATATTCTGTACTGGTCACGCTCAACAAGTCACAATGGTACTGTTTACAAAGTTACTGGTAAAAATATTCAAGACAAAACTTTAACAAAGAAATTCTAATAATATACTTTAAATATACCGTCAAACTAAAATTTATTAACACATTCACATTCATCATCTCCACAGTTCATAATATTTTCAACAACATGATCTATACAATCCCTATATACACACGGTTCAGTATCCGTAAATTCTTCCATAGGTTCATAAATTTCTTGAATGCTTTCCTCATCATCTTGAGTGTTTTCTTCATCTGTTTCATCAAATCCCGAATCTTCACTCTCTGCTACCCAGTCTATATTTAATGCGTTTGTAACAGATAATATATCCTCCATTTTCACACCAGATATTTCTGCTAATTTTTCCAATAAAAAGTTTATTATAAATTCTAAATATTAAATAATTTGATAATTAACTAATCATATTAACTTTTTTCTGTAGTCATTATTAGTATTTAAAACTATAGTATATATTTGTTTATAGAAAATATAGAATATAAGCGAAAACAAATATAACTAAATACATTTATTAAATATAACAACATTTATTAAAATAACTGTGAAAGTCTAGCAGACATAATTTTCCAAATTGGAGAATACACATCATTATTATCAACTTTATATCCTTGGATTGCAATTGTTATATACCAATTTTCGTTTTCTTTGAAACTGATTTCATCAAAGGAATCATAAAATTTTGCATATCGGTTGTTGAAAAATGCATTTTGATTGCATGATAGATTCGTATTCAACCTTTTGAAAACATCATCTATGGTTTCAATATCTAACATTGAAAGCGTGCCGGTTAAGAATTGAAATTGGGTAGGAATTAGCTTGATCGGTGACACCAATTTCATATTGATTTCTTCTTTTAAAAAATACATTTTGTAGTTGTGGAACATTTGAACAGGTTGTACAAGTTCTGGAACAACTTTTGGTTTTTCAGTGCTTGAAATTTTCTTGGTCATTGTGAATTATGATTAAATGAAATGGTACAGGGTTTTTATACCTATGACTATTGTTTATCATCCAATCAGATTGCAGCATGTCTTTGTTTTAATTGCATTGATATTGCAATGATAAATAATTAATTAAGTGATAATAAAAATCTTAAAATTCTTTTCCTTCAATTATTGATTTAATTTCAGATATGATATTATCAACTATACATTTGTAATCAATATTTTTTATTCCAAGAAATACTATCTTAACGCTAGCGAATATATTTACAGACATAGGGTTATATTTTATATATCTCAAAGCTGGAAATAATTCTGGTTCATAAAAGCATGGTATTAATTTAGCTAATTTATTTAAATTACAAGAAAAACCTATATCGGAAGTTACGGTTATCGATTGTATTTCTAAATCATAAACATTATATTCACTAGCTTTGATTATTTCCTTACACCCCATAATTCTACATTTACCAGTTTTGAAATATATTATTGGATATTTATTACTTCTATTGATAAGTTGTTGTGGTTTCCCTATTGGAAATACCATTTTTGATACATCAGTTTTTGCCCTGTAATTTATATTTGAAAGCATTTTAATGAAATAAATATAAAAAACTCTGATATATATAGTTATTTTAAAACAGAGTTCATTAAAATTAACAATATAAACAATAATTATATAGTTTAAATTTAAAAAATGGAATTACGAAATGATGCAGTATACCAAATCGTTGGTCCAAGTGGTAGCGGGAAAACTTTATTTGTTTGTAAATTACTAAAATCAAATTTGTTTAAAACAAAATTCAACAATATTTATTGGTATAGGGGCGCCGACGAGGAACACGGATTGACGCAATCAAGTTTCTGTCAGTTGAAAAACATGAAAATAGTAAAGGGTTTTGATAAAAACTGGTCAAGTTGTTTGAAGAAAGATGATGTCATCATTATCGATGATTTGTATCAAGAAGCCAATAAAGAAAAGGATTTTAATAATTTATTCACAAAAATCAGCAGACATGTTGGTGTAACAGTTATTTTCATAACACAAAATCTATTTCATCAAGGTGGTGCACATCGAACACGTAATTTAAATGTACAATATTTAGTTATTTTCAAGAATCCTAGAGATGCAACTGTCATTGATTTTCTTGGACGACAAGCAAACCCTAATAACCGTAATTTTCTTATCAATGCATTTCAAGATGCTACGAAAATACCGCATGGGTATATATTTCTCGATTTCACACAACAATGTCCTGATGATATACGCGTAAAAACAGATATTTTCAACCCAAAAGGTGCCATGGTTTATAAACAAAGTTCAAAACAAAGTTGAAAACATATAAATCATGTTTTCAAAAACAAGGATATCGGGTGATATATTTGAAATCTATTTGAAAATTAATGTAAAATATACTGAAATTTATGATTTAGTTTGAAAGATATATCATGTTATAATTGCTAAAATTTGCTGAATCGATTAAGAATTATGATCAATCAATGAAAAATTATCATTTCTAGTTAGGTATTTGATAGTAAATGTGGTTAAATATTTGTAGAAAATATTGATTTTAGTGACCTTTGATCCTTTAGTGTGTAAAAATTATTTTAGGTTTTTGACTAATATTTGCAATTATAATAATAATAAATAATGATAATATTAATAATAATAATATAATAATAATAATAATAATAATAATAATAATAATAATAATAATAATAATAATAATTCATTAAATTAATAATAATAATAATAATAATAATAATAATAATAATTATTATTATTATTATTATTATTATTATTATTATTATAAGATAACGCCAATCAAACATTCATTTCGCGATTAATTACGACAGTTTTCCTGTCATCATCAGGTGGAATATAATAACTCATTAAATTAAGGATTTTAAACAAATTTATTAATTATTTATAAAAAATATTTTTATTTTATAAAAATATATTTTTTTTTAAATTTTAACATTTAAAATTTAATTTAATAATTTAAAAAATTTTTTATTAATTATTTAATTTAATACAACAATCAAAACATACAATATAAAAAAACTATTTAAAAACTTATTTAAAAACAATCAAAACACAAGTATTTACTGCATTCTGCACATTAATTTTGGAATTCAATGATTTTATCAACAACGCCTCACAAATCACACGTTCCCAATAATTATCGAAATTTTTTAATAAAATTTTAAAATCAGACATACCTATTTTAATTTTACAGCCCTTATTGTGCTCACCAATATGGGTCAAAGCCTTCGGTCTACAATGTTCTCGAGCTCGAATACAGATGTATGTGGCATTACACCCATTACATGTAAACTGATAAACGAGATCGGAACACAATTCAACCGGAGTTTTTGACTTATTAATAAACATATTTCGTACTTTCCATGAAGTTGACACTATCCTATAGTTTAAATTCCCTAACTGCTTTCTTATCTTCACTTTATAATCCTTAAAACCTTCTGAGTACTGCAATACTAACACAAATTTAGGCTCATTATCCTTGCTCACGCTATTTAATTTGTTTAAATCATCAGACTCACACACCTCAACAAAATCACACCCAGATTCTAATTCTAATTCTAATTCTAATTCTAATTCTAATTCTAATTCACAAAATATTCTTCTTTTAATTGAATACTACTGACTTATTATACTGCATTCAATAAATAGTTATTGTTGATTCGTTTTATTATATATAGTCTGAGTTTATCCGACAGGATGTTTTTAGCCCCTAAGGGTACTGGTCGTAAGGATATTGGTCACACTCAATCCCCACCTACCCATTAACTAGATACTAACAACCAACATCATGATATCATGATATTTACCAACATTACCTATTTAAATATTCAATAGATTCCCACATTAACCGATCCCTATCAAATCCAACCGACTATATCCCCCTTAAAATGATAAATTCCAACCTTAACCGATCTTTCACCAAATATTTTTACCCTTTTAACATCAATATACATCCCTTAATTTCCCTAAAGATTCCACCCATTTGAGCCCTTTAATATATCAATTCTCTAAAATCCATAGAAAATTATTCAAAATATGAATTTTATTTAATTGTTACAGACACCAAATATTTTTCCTTTAAAATAATTTGGTAGCTAAGTAGTAAGAGTAAATTATTTCACTAAAAGATCAAAACTCATTATTTCCTACAAATATTTCACCCATCAAATACCTAACTAGAGATGATATATATTGATTGATCATAATTCTTCAACGATTCAATCAATCATTTTCAAGCAATAATAGCAAACTAAATCACACATTTAAGTATATCTTACAATAATTTTCAAGTAAACTTTGAGTCCTTGATAAAGTTAAAAGGTTTCTTAGCTTATGTTTTTTAAAAGTTCAATGTGTAAATGGAAATATTCTTAAAAAATTATTGAAAAAATTATTTAGTCAAATTCAATTACATTAAAAAGTCATCATCAAAAATTTATCCTATCACTTGATTATAGTACAAAACTCTAATTATTAAGCTAACTCCCATTGAAAATAATTTTTATTTAAAATTAAAAAACAAGTCAATAAAAATACATCCAATTATCAAGAAATTAATTAAATTTATCTTAGAATTAACATTAAAACTTTAAATTTTTAAATATTCATTCAATAAACATGAAATTCACGAAAATGATAGAAATCCACAAAAATAATAGAAATTTACAAAACTGATAGAAATTCACAAAAATGATAGAAATTCACAAAAATGATAGAAATTTACTTGATTATTTACTAAAACCATGAACTCAAAAAATTACCAATGAATGTCTTAAACACCAAAATTTACCTAAATATAATCATTAAAACACACCAATACCTTTATGATCAGTACTCTTACGACCATTACCCTTATGACCAGTACCCATATGGGGTCAAAACATCTTGTCTGATAAACTCAGAGTATATATAATAAAACCAATTAACTCCATCAAATGTATCATTGAATCAGTCAAACTATCACAAATTTTGATAACAAAATATTATTCTAAAGTGGTAAGCACCGTAAAGTCGAATGATAATTATTCTTTAAACTTTGATAAACTTAACAATAAACTTAACAATATTATTCTCAGGTGGTAAGAATCTGCATTAATGTGAGGAAATTATTCATTGCTCGATGATAAATTAATAATTCAAATGGGTGAAAATAAGCGATAGAATTATTCAATAATGGATTATGGGAGGAAAATACTGAGAATAATATTGTTTATCCGACAAGATGTTTGATCCCCCGCTGGTATTGGTCGCAAGGGTACTGGTCGTAAAGATACTGGTGTGTTTTAATGATTTTATTTAGGCAAATGTTTGGTTATTATTTGGCATTAAATTCATTGGTAATTTTTTAGAGTTGATGTTAGCAGGATTTAGTAAATATTCAAGTGAATTTCTATCATCTTTTGTGAATTTCATGTTAATTGATAGAATATATAAAATTTTAGGTTTTATTGTTAATTCTAAGACAAATTTAATTAATTTCTTGATAATTTGCTATATTTATTGACTTGTTTTTTAAGTTAATTTTAAATTAAAATTATTTTTAATGACAGTTAGGTTAATAATCAAGTTTTTTACAATAATCAAGTGATAGGATAAATTATTTATTTTTATGACTTTGTAATGATATTGAATTTGACAGTAGTATGATTGGAGCCATCCCGGCCACATATACCCCCCTCCCCCTCCGGGGAATTTTTTTTAAAAATAAAAGGGCAAGGTCATTTATTATTTCAAGGTCAAATTTTAAACAAAGACATATGACTCATCGAGGTCATTTAAACAAAGACCATGACTCATCCAGGTTGTTTCAAGGTCATTTCAAGGGCGCGTGACTCATCCAAGGTCATTCCCAAGGTCATATGACTCATTAGGATGAATCATCAAGGTCATATTATTATTTTTTAAAATATTATTATTATTTTTCAAAATATTATTAAGTGGTCTGGCGGGCTCCTGGTTTTGTTTGCCCAAAAGTTATCGTTCTCATTATCCGAATTTATTAGTTGATAGCTTAATTTGAAGCTTAGTGCAAGACCTTTCGAATGAGCTATTGAAGGTATCATCATCATTAATATTGGGAACGTTTTGGAAACGTTTTCCCGAGACCATTTTCAAGGTCATTTGACTATTTTATTATTATTTTTTCAAAATATTATTTTTCAAGGTCATTTATTTTTTCAAGGTCAGGGTCAAGGTCATTTATTTTTTCAAGGTCAGGGTCAAGGTCATTTATTATTTTCAAGATCATTTATTTTTTCAAGGTCATTTATTTTTTCAAGGTCAGGGTCAAGGTCATTTATTTTTTCAAGGTCATTTATTATTTTTCAAGGTCATTTATTTTTCAAGGTCAGGGTCAAGGTCATTTATTTTTTCAAGGTCATTTATTATTTAAAAAAAAATATTATTATTTTCTAAGTTTTATTATTATTATTATTATTATTATTATTATTATTACTATTATTATTATTACTAATATTATTATTAATCTATATACTCTGAGTTTAGCCGACAAGATATTCTGTACTGGTCACGCTCAACAAGTCACAATGGTACTGTTTACAAAGTTACTGGTAAAAATATTCAAGACAAAACTTTAACAAAGAAATTCTAATAATATACTTTAAATATACCGTCAAACTAAAATTTATTAACACATTCACATTCATCATCTCCACAGTTCATAATATTTTCAACAACATGATCTATACAATCCCTATATACACACGGTTCAGTATCCGTAAATTCTTCCATAGGTTCATAAATTTCTTGAATGCTTTCCTCATCATCTTGAGTGTTTTCTTCATCTGTTTCATCAAATCCCGAATCTTCACTCTCTGCTACCCAGTCTATATTTAATGCGTTTGTAACAGATAATATATCCTCCATTTTCACACCAGATATTTCTGCTAATTTTTCCAATAAAAAGTTTATTATAAATTCTAAATATTAAATAATTTGATAATTAACTAATCCAATTAACCTTTTTCTGTAGTCATTATTAGTATTTAAAACTATAGTATATATTTGTTTATAGAAAATATAGAATATAAGCGAAAACAAATATAACTAAATACATTTATTAAATATAACAACATTTATTAAAATAACTGTGAAAGTCTAGCAGACATAATTTTCCAAATTGGAGAATACACATCATTATTATCAACTTTATATCCTTGGATTGCAATTGTTATATACCAATTTTCGTTTTCTTTGAAACTGATTTCATCAAAGGAATCATAAAATTTTGCATATCGGTTGTTGAAAAATGCATTTTGATTGCATGATAGATTCGTATTCAACCTTTTGAAAACATCATCTATGGTTTCAATATCTAACATTGAAAGCGTGCCGGTTAAGAATTGAAATTGGGTAGGAATTAGCTTGATCGGTGACACCAATTTCATATTGATTTCTTCTTTTAAAAAATACATTTTGTAGTTGTGGAACATTTGAACAGGTTGTACAAGTTCTGGAACAACTTTTGGTTTTTCAGTGCTTGAAATTTTCTTGGTCATTGTGAATTATGATTAAAATGAAATGGTACAGGGTTTTTATACCTATGACTATTGTTTATCATCCAATCAGATTGCAGCATGTCTTTGTTTTAATTGCATTGATATTGCAATGATAAATAATTAATTAAGTGATAATAAAAAATCTTAAAATTCTTTTCCTTCAATTATTGATTTAATTTCAGATATGATATTATCAACTATACATTTGTAATCAATATTTTTTATTCCAAGAAATACTATCTTAACGCTAGCGAATATATTTACAGACATAGGGTTATATTTTATATATCTCAAAGCTGGAAATAATTCTGGTTCATAAAAGCATGGTATTAATTTAGCTAATTTATTTAAATTACAAGAAAAACCTATATCGGAAGTTACGGTTATCGATTGTATTTCTAAATCATAAACATTATATTCACTAGCTTTGATTATTTCCTTACACCCCATAATTCTACATTTACCAGTTTTGAAATATATTATTGGATATTTATTACTTCTATTGATAAGTTGTTGTGGTTTCCCTATTGGAAATACCATTTTTGATACATCAGTTTTTGCCCTGTAATTTATATTTGAAAGCATTTTAATGAAATAAATATAAAAAACTCTGATATATATAGTTATTTTAAAACAGAGTTCATTAAAATTAACAATATAAACAATAATTATATAGTTTAAATTTAAAAAATGGAATTACGAAATGATGCAGTATACCAAATCGTTGGTCCAAGTGGTAGCGGGAAAACTTTATTTGTTTGTAAATTACTAAAATCAAATTTGTTTAAAACAAAATTCAACAATATTTATTGGTATAGGGGCGCCGACGAGGAACACGGATTGACGCAATCAAGTTTCTGTCAGTTGAAAAACATGAAAATAGTAAAGGGTTTTGATAAAAACTGGTCAAGTTGTTTGAAGAAAGATGATGTCATCATTATCGATGATTTGTATCAAGAAGCCAATAAAGAAAAGGATTTTAATAATTTATTCACAAAAATCAGCAGACATGTTGGTGTAACAGTTATTTTCATAACACAAAATCTATTTCATCAAGGTGGTGCACATCGAACACGTAATTTAAATGTACAATATTTAGTTATTTTCAAGAATCCTAGAGATGCAACTGTCATTGATTTTCTTGGACGACAAGCAAACCCTAATAACCGTAATTTTCTTATCAATGCATTTCAAGATGCTACGAAAATACCGCATGGGTATATATTTCTCGATTTCACACAACAATGTCCTGATGATATACGCGTAAAAACAGATATTTTCAACCCAAAAGGTGCCATGGTTTATAAACAAAGTTCAAAACAAAGTTGAAAACATATAAATCATGTTTTCAAAAACAAGGATATCGGGTGATATATTTGAAATCTATTTGAAAATTAATGTAAAATATACTGAAATTTATGATTTAGTTGAAAGATATATCATGTTATAATTGCTAAAATTTGCTGAATCGATTAAGAATTATGATCAATCAATGAAAAATTATCATTTCTAGTTAGGTATTTGATAGTAAATGTGGTTAAATATTTGTAGAAAATATTGATTTTAGTGACCTTTGATCCTTTAGTGTGTAAAATTATTTTAGGTTTTTGACTAATATTTGCAATTATAATAATAATAAATAATGATAATATTAATAATAATAATAATAATAATAATAATATAATAATAATAATAATAATAATAATAATAATAATAATAATTCATTAAATTAATAATAATAATAATAATAATAATAATAATAATAATAATAATTATTATTATTATTATTATTATTATTATTATTATTATTATTATAAGATAACGCCAATCAAACATTCATTTCGCGATTAATTACGACAGTTTTCCTGTCATCATCAGGTGGAATATAATAACTCATTAAATTAAGGATTTTAAATAAATTTATTAATTATTTATAAAAAATATTTTTATTTTATAAAAATATATTTTTTTTTAAATTTTAACATTTAAAATTTAATTTAATAATTTAAAAAATTTTTTATTAATTATTTAATTTAATACAACAATCAAAACATACAATATAAAAAAACTATTTAAAAACTTATTTAAAAACAATCAAAACACAAGTATTTACTGCATTCTGCACATTAATTTTGGAATTCAATGATTTTATCAACAACGCCTCACAAATCACACGTTCCCAATAATTATCGAAATTTTTTAATAAAATTTTAAAATCAGACATACCTATTTTAATTTTACAGCCCTTATTGTGCTCACCAATATGGGTCAAAGCCTTCGGTCTACAATGTTCTCGAGCTCGAATACAGATGTATGTGGCATTACACCCATTACATGTAAACTGATAAACGAGATCGGAACACAATTCAACCGGAGTTTTTGACTTATTAATAAACATATTTCGTACTTTCCATGAAGTTGACACTATCCTATAGTTTAAATTCCCCTAACTGCTTTCTTATCTTCACTTTATAATCCTTAAAACCTTCTGAGTACTGCAATACTAACACAAATTTAGGCTCATTATCCTTGCTCACGCTATTTAATTTGTTTAAATCATCAGACTCACACACCTCAACAAAATCACACCCAGATTCTAATTCTAATTCTAATTCTAATTCTAATTCTAATTCTAATTCACAAAATATTCTTCTTTTAATTGAATACTACTGACTTATTATACTGCATTCAATAATAGTTATTGTTGATTCGTTTTATTATATATAGTCTGAGTTTATCCGACAGGATGTTTTTAGCCCCTAAGGGTACTGGTCGTAAGGATATTGGTCACACTCAATCCCCACCTACCCATTAACTAGATACTAACAACCAACATCATGATATCATGATATTTACCAACATTACCTATTTAAATATTCAATAGATTCCCACATTAACCGATCCCTATCAAATCCAACCGACTATATCCCCCTTAAAATGATAAATTCCAACCTTAACCGATCTTTCACCAAATATTTTTACCCTTTTAACATCAATATACATCCCTTAATTTCCCTAAAGATTCCACCCATTTGAGCCCTTTAATATATCAATTCTCTAAAATCCATAGAAAATTATTCAAAATATGAATTTTATTTAATTGTTACAGACACCAAATATTTTTCCTTTAAAATAATTTGGTAGCTAAGTAGTAAGAGTAAATTATTTCACTAAAAGATCAAAACTCATTATTTCCTACAAATATTTCACCCATCAAATACCTAACTAGAGATGATATATATTGATTGATCATAATTCTTCAACGATTCAATCAATCATTTTCAAGCAATAATAGCAAACTAAATCACACATTTAAGTATATCTTACAATAATTTTCAAGTAAACTTTGAGTCCTTGATAAAGTTAAAAGGTTTCTTAGCTTATGTTTTTTAAAAGTTCAATGTGTAAATGGAAATATTCTTAAAAAATTATTGAAAAAATTATTTAGTCAAATTCAATTACATTAAAAAGTCATCATCAAAAATTTATCCTATCACTTGATTATAGTACAAACTCTAATTATTAAGCTAACTCCCATTGAAAATAATTTTTATTTAAAATTAAAAAACAAGTCAATAAAAATACATCCAATTATCAAGAAATTAATTAAATTTATCTTAGAATTAACATTAAAACTTTAAATTTTTAAATATTCATTCAATAAACATGAAATTCACGAAAATGATAGAAATCCACAAAAATAATAGAAATTTACAAAACTGATAGAAATTCACAAAAATGATAGAAATTCACAAAAATGATAGAAATTTACTTGATTATTTACTAAAACCATGAACTCAAAAAATTACCAATGAATGTCTTAAACACCAAAATTTACCTAAATATAATCATTAAAACACACCAATACCTTTATGATCAGTACTCTTACGACCATTACCCTTATGACCAGTACCCATATGGGGTCAAAACATCTTGTCTGATAAACTCAGAGTATATATAATAAAACCAATTAACTCCATCAAATGTATCATTGAATCAGTCAAACTATCACAAATTTTGATAACAAAATATTATTCTAAAGTGGTAAGCACCGTAAAGTCGAATGATAATTATTCTTTAAACTTTGATAAACTTAACAATAAACTTAACAATATTATTCTCAGGTGGTAAGAATCTGCATTAATGTGAGGAAATTATTCATTGCTCGATGATAAATTAATAATTCAAATGGGTGAAAATAAGCGATAGAATTATTCAATAATGGATTATGGGAGGAAAATACTGAGAATAATATTGTTTATCCGACAAGATGTTTTGATCCCCCGCTGGTATTGGTCGCAAGGGTACTGGTCGTAAAGATACTGGTGTGTTTTAATGATTTTATTTAGGCAAATGTTTGGTTATTATTTGGCATTAAATTCATTGGTAATTTTTTAGAGTTGATGTTAGCAGGATTTAGTAAATATTCAAGTGAATTTCTATCATCTTTTGTGAATTTCATGTTAATTGATAGAATATATAAAATTTTAGGTTTTATTGTTAATTCTAAGACAAATTTAATTAATTTCTTGATAATTTGCTATATTTTATTGACTTGTTTTTTAAGTTAATTTTAAATTAAAATTATTTTTAATGACAGTTAGGTTAATAATCAAGTTTTTTACAATAATCAAGTGATAGGATAAATTATTTATTTTTATGACTTTGTAATGATATTGAATTTGACAGTAGTATGATTGGAGCCATCCCGGCCACATATACCCCCCTCCCCCTCCGGGGAATTTTTTTTTAAAAATAAAAGGGCAAGGTCATTTATTATTTCAAGGTCAAATTTTAAACAAAGACATATGACTCATCGAGGTCATTTAAACAAAGACCATGACTCATCCAGGTTGTTTCAAGGTCATTTCAAGGGCGCGTGACTCATCCAAGGTCATTCCCAAGGTCATATGACTCATTAGGATGAATCATCAAGGTCATATTATTATTTTTTAAAATATTATTATTATTTTTCAAAAATATTATTAAGTGGTCTGGCGGGCTCCTGGTTTTGTTTGCCCAAAAGTTATCGTTCTCATTATCCGAATTTATTAGTTGATAGCTTAATTTGAAGCTTAGTGCAAGACCTTTCGAATGAGCTATTGAAGGTATCATCATCATTAATATTGGGAACGTTTTGGAAACGTTTTCCCGAGACCATTTTCAAGGTCATTTGACTATTTTATTATTATTTTTTCAAAATATTATTTTTCAAGGTCATTTATTTTTTCAAGGTCAGGGTCAAGGTCATTTATTTTTTCAAGGTCAGGGTCAAGGTCATTTATTATTTTCAAGATCATTTATTTTTTCAAGGTCATTTATTATTTTCAAGGTCATTTATTTTTTCAAGGTCAGGGTCAAGGTCATTTATTTTTTCAAGGTCATTTATTATTTTTCAAGGTCATTTATTTTTCAAGGTCAGGGTCAAGGTCATTTATTTTTTCAAGGTCATTTATTATTTAAAAAAAAATATTATTATTTTCTAAGTTTTATTATTATTATTATTATTATTATTATTATTATTACTATTATTATTATTACTAATATTATTATTAATCTATATACTCTGAGTTTAGCCGACAAGATATTCTGTACTGGTCACGCTCAACAAGTCACAATGGTACTGTTTACAAAGTTACTGGTAAAAATATTCAAGACAAAACTTTAACAAAGAAATTCTAATAATATACTTTAAATATACCGTCAAACTAAAATTTATTAACACATTCACATTCATCATCTCCACAGTTCATAATATTTTCAACAACATGATCTATACAATCCCTATATACACACGGTTCAGTATCCGTAAATTCTTCCATAGGTTCATAAATTTCTTGAATGCTTTCCTCATCATCTTGAGTGTTTTCTTCATCTGTTTCATCAAATCCCGAATCTTCACTCTCTGCTACCCAGTCTATATTTAATGCGTTTGTAACAGATAATATATCCTCCATTTTCACACCAGATATTTCTGCTAATTTTTCCAATAAAAAGTTTATTATAAATTCTAAATATTAAATAATTTGATAATTAACTAATCCAATTAACCTTTTTCTGTAGTCATTATTAGTATTTAAAACTATAGTATATATTTGTTTATAGAAAATATAGAATATAAGCGAAAACAAATATAACTAAATACATTTATTAAATATAACAACATTTATTAAAATAACTGTGAAAGTCTAGCAGACATAATTTTCCAAATTGGAGAATACACATCATTATTATCAACTTTATATCCTTGGATTGCAATTGTTATATACCAATTTTCGTTTTCTTTGAAACTGATTTCATCAAAGGAATCATAAAATTTTGCATATCGGTTGTTGAAAAATGCATTTTGATTGCATGATAGATTCGTATTCAACCTTTTGAAAACATCATCTATGGTTTCAATATCTAACATTGAAAGCGTGCCGGTTAAGAATTGAAATTGGGTAGGAATTAGCTTGATCGGTGACACCAATTTCATATTGATTTCTTCTTTTAAAAAATACATTTTGTAGTTGTGGAACATTTGAACAGGTTGTACAAGTTCTGGAACAACTTTTGGTTTTTCAGTGCTTGAAATTTTCTTGGTCATTGTGAATTATGATTAAAATGAAATGGTACAGGGTTTTTATACCTATGACTATTGTTTATCATCCAATCAGATTGCAGCATGTCTTTGTTTTAATTGCATTGATATTGCAATGATAAATAATTAATTAAGTGATAATAAAAAATCTTAAAATTCTTTTCCTTCAATTATTGATTTAATTTCAGATATGATATTATCAACTATACATTTGTAATCAATATTTTTTATTCCAAGAAATACTATCTTAACGCTAGCGAATATATTTACAGACATAGGGTTATATTTTATATATCTCAAAGCTGGAAATAATTCTGGTTCATAAAGCATGGTATTAATTTAGCTAATTTATTTAAATTACAAGAAAAACCTATATCGGAAGTTACGGTTATCGATTGTATTTCTAAATCATAAACATTATATTCACTAGCTTTGATTATTTCCTTACACCCCATAATTCTACATTTACCAGTTTTGAAATATATTATTGGATATTTATTACTTCTATTGATAAGTTGTTGTGGTTTCCCTATTGGAAATACCATTTTTGATACATCAGTTTTTGCCCTGTAATTTATATTTGAAAGCATTTTAATGAAATAAATATAAAAAACTCTGATATATATAGTTATTTTAAAACAGAGTTCATTAAAATTAACAATATAAACAATAATTATATAGTTTAAATTTAAAAAATGGAATTACGAAATGATGCAGTATACCAAATCGTTGGTCCAAGTGGTAGCGGGAAAACTTTATTTGTTTGTAAATTACTAAAATCAAATTTGTTTAAAACAAAATTCAACAATATTTATTGGTATAGGGGCGCCGACGAGGAACACGGATTGACGCAATCAAGTTTCTGTCAGTTGAAAAACATGAAAATAGTAAAGGGTTTTGATAAAAACTGGTCAAGTTGTTTGAAGAAAGATGATGTCATCATTATCGATGATTTGTATCAAGAAGCCAATAAAGAAAAGGATTTTAATAATTTATTCACAAAAATCAGCAGACATGTTGGTGTAACAGTTATTTTCATAACACAAAATCTATTTCATCAAGGTGGTGCACATCGAACACGTAATTTAAATGTACAATATTTAGTTATTTTCAAGAATCCTAGAGATGCAACTGTCATTGATTTTCTTGGACGACAAGCAAACCCTAATAACCGTAATTTTCTTATCAATGCATTTCAAGATGCTACGAAAATACCGCATGGGTATATATTTCTCGATTTCACACAACAATGTCCTGATGATATACGCGTAAAAACAGATATTTTCAACCCAAAAGGTGCCATGGTTTATAAACAAAGTTCAAAACAAAGTTGAAAACATATAAATCATGTTTTCAAAAACAAGGATATCGGGTGATATATTTGAAATCTATTTGAAAATTAATGTAAAATATACTGAAATTTATGATTTAGTTTGAAAGATATATCATGTTATAATTGCTAAAATTTGCTGAATCGATTAAGAATTATGATCAATCAATGAAAAATTATCATTTCTAGTTAGGTATTTGATAGTAAATGTGGTTAAATATTTGTAGAAAATATTGATTTTAGTGACCTTTGATCCTTTAGTGTGTAAAAATTATTTTAGGTTTTTGACTAATATTTGCAATTATAATAATAATAAATAATGATAATATTAATAATAATAATAATAATAATAATAATAATAATAATAATAATAATAATAATAATAATAATAATAATAATTCATTAAATTAATAATAATAATAATAATAATAATAATAATAATAATAATAATAATAATAATTATTATTATTATTATTATTATTATTATTATTATTATTATTATTATTATAAGATAACGCCAATCAAACATTCATTTCGCGATTAATTACGACAGTTTTCCTGTCATCATCAGGTGGAATATAATAACTCATTAAATTAAGGATTTTAAACAAATTTATTAATTATTTATAAAAAATATTTTTATTTTATAAAAATATATTTTTTTTTAAATTTTAACATTTAAAATTAATTTAATAATTTAAAAAATTTTTTATTAATTATTTAATTTAATACAACAATCAAAACATACAATATAAAAAAACTATTTAAAAACTTATTTAAAAACAATCAAAACACAAGTATTTACTGCATTCTGCACATTAATTTTGGAATTCAATGATTTTATCAACAACGCCTCACAAATCACACGTTCCCAATAATTATCGAAATTTTTTAATAAAATTTTAAAATCAGACATACCTATTTTAATTTTACAGCCCTTATTGTGCTCACCAATATGGGTCAAAGCCTTCGGTCTACAATGTTCTCGAGCTCGAATACAGATGTATGTGGCATTACACCCATTACATGTAAACTGATAAACGAGATCGGAACACAATTCAACCGGAGTTTTTGACTTATTAATAAACATATTTCGTACTTTCCATGAAGTTGACACTATCCTATAGTTTAAATTCCCTAACTGCTTTCTTATCTTCACTTTATAATCCTTAAAACCTTCTGAGTACTGCAATACTAACACAAATTTAGGCTCATTATCCTTGCTCACGCTATTTAATTTGTTTAAATCATCAGACTCACACACCTCAACAAAATCACACCCAGATTCTAATTCTAATTCTAATTCTAATTCTAATTCTAATTCTAATTCACAAAATATTCTTCTTTTAATTGAATACTACTGACTTATTATACTGCATTCAATAAATAGTTATTGTTGATTCGTTTTATTATATATAGTCTGAGTTTATCCGACAGGATGTTTTTAGCCCCTAAGGGTACTGGTCGTAAGGATATTGGTCACACTCAATCCCCACCTACCCATTAACTAGATACTAACAACCAACATCATGATATCATGATATTTACCAACATTACCTATTTAAATATTCAATAGATTCCCACATTAACCGATCCCTATCAAATCCAACCGACTATATCCCCCTTAAAATGATAAATTCCAACCTTAACCGATCTTTCACCAAATATTTTTACCCTTTTAACATCAATATACATCCCTTAATTTCCCTAAAGATTCCACCCATTTGAGCCCTTTAATATATCAATTCTCTAAAATCCATAGAAAATTATTCAAAATATGAATTTTATTTAATTGTTACAGACACCAAATATTTTTCCTTTAAAATAATTTGGTAGCTAAGTAGTAAGAGTAAATTATTTCACTAAAAGATCAAAACTCATTATTTCCTACAAATATTTCACCCATCAAATACCTAACTAGAGATGATATATATTGATTGATCATAATTCTTCAACGATTCAATCAATCATTTTCAAGCAATAATAGCAAACTAAATCACACATTTAAGTATATCTTACAATAATTTTCAAGTAAACTTTGAGTCCTTGATAAAGTTAAAAGGTTTCTTAGCTTATGTTTTTTAAAAGTTCAATGTGTAAATGGAAATATTCTTAAAAAATTATTGAAAAAATTATTTAGTCAAATTCAATTACATTAAAAAGTCATCATCAAAAATTTATCCTATCACTTGATTATAGTACAAACTCTAATTATTAAGCTAACTCCCATTGAAAATAATTTTTATTTAAAATTAAAAAACAAGTCAATAAAAATACATCCAATTATCAAGAAATTAATTAAATTTATCTTAGAATTAACATTAAAACTTTAAATTTTTAAATATTCATTCAATAAACATGAAATTCACGAAAATGATAGAAATCCACAAAAATAATAGAAATTTACAAAACTGATAGAAATTCACAAAAATGATAGAAATTCACAAAAATGATAGAAATTTACTTGATTATTTACTAAAACCATGAACTCAAAAAATTACCAATGAATGTCTTAAACACCAAAATTTACCTAAATATAATCATTAAAACACACCAATACCTTTATGATCAGTACTCTTACGACCATTACCCTTATGACCAGTACCCATATGGGGTCAAAACATCTTGTCTGATAAACTCAGAGTATATATAATAAAACCAATTAACTCCATCAAATGTATCATTGAATCAGTCAAACTATCACAAATTTTGATAACAAAATATTATTCTAAAGTGGTAAGCACCGTAAAGTCGAATGATAATTATTCTTTAAACTTTGATAAACTTAACAATAAACTTAACAATATTATTCTCAGGTGGTAAGAATCTGCATTAATGTGAGGAAATTATTCATTGCTCGATGATAAATTAATAATTCAAATGGGTGAAAATAAGCGATAGAATTATTCAATAATGGATTATGGGAGGAAAATACTGAGAATAATATTGTTTATCCGACAAGATGTTTTGATCCCCCGCTGGTATTGGTCGCAAGGGTACTGGTCGTAAAGATACTGGTGTGTTTTAATGATTTTATTTAGGCAAATGTTTGGTTATTATTTGGCATTAAATTCATTGGTAATTTTTTAGAGTTGATGTTAGCAGGATTTAGTAAATATTCAAGTGAATTTCTATCATCTTTTGTGAATTTCATGTTAATTGATAGAATATATAAAATTTTAGGTTTTATTGTTAATTCTAAGACAAATTTAATTAATTTCTTGATAATTTGCTATATTTTATTGACTTGTTTTTTAAGTTAATTTTAAATTAAAATTATTTTTAATGACAGTTAGGTTAATAATCAAGTTTTTTACAATAATCAAGTGATAGGATAAATTATTTATTTTTATGACTTTGTAATGATATTGAATTTGACAGTAGTATGATTGGAGCCATCCCGGCCACATATACCCCCCTCCCCTTCCGGGGAATTTTTTTTTAAAAATAAAAGGGCAAGGTCACAGTGGCGTATCTAGGGTTCACGGCGCCCGGGGCAAAACTTAAAATTGCGCCCCTCTCCACGTGAATATTATCTTTTCATTATTATTGGTATATTATTTTTGCACTAAAGTGACATTTCTTTTTTAAGAAAAAAAAATTATTATTTAAAAAAAATCAAAAATTTTCACTCTTTAAAATTGATTTGCAGCAGTTTTAAAAAAAATTAATTTAATTTTGCAACAAGTTAGTTTTAAACTTTATTTATTGTAATAATTTACAAACAAATTTTTCGTGCTTTAACACTTGCGAACTTGTCAATGACATCATCAACATTTGACTTGACTTTTTAGCTTCATTTCGGAATATTCTGGCCTTTATACGATTTTGTGCGCCACTTAATTTCGGTTTCGGCATCTTTGATATTCTAAAGTTTGAAAGTTTTTTCAAATAATTTTGAGCTTAACAAATAATTCTATAAATCTTACGATTGAGTTCTGGATATAACTCAAATTTCATGTATTTTGGAAAGGCTTTGAAATATATAAACAAAGTTCACCATAAAATATAAATTTAATTTAAATAGTACTAAAATTAAATTTAAATTTTATGGTGAACTTTGTTTATATATTTCAAATAATCAAAATTCGTTATTTTAATGTTGGTTAAATTTCAAAATCGAAAATCTTTAAATAAAGTTTAGGTTTCAAAAATCAATTTGGCGCCCCTAAAATCGTGGCGCCCGGGGCAAAAGCCCCGCTTGCCCGGCCCTAGATACGCTACTGCAAGGTCATTTATTATTTCAAGGTCAAATTTTAAACAAAGACATATGACTCATCGAGGTCATTTAAACAAAGACCATGACTCATCCAGGTCGTTTCAAGGTCATTTCAAGGGCGCGTGACTCATCCAAGGTCATTCCCAAGGTCATATGACTCATTAGGATGAATCATCAAGGTCATATTATTATTTTTTAAAATATTATTATTATTTTTCAAAAATATTATTAAGTGGTCTGGCGGGCTCCTGGTTTTGTTTGCCCAAAAGTTATCGTTCTCATTATCCGAATTTATTAGTTGATAGCTTAATTTGAAGCTTAGTGCAAGACCTTTCGAATGAGCTATTGAAGGTATCATCATCATTAATATTGGGAACGTTTTGGAAACGTTTTCCCGAGACCATTTTCAAGGTCATTTGACTATTTTATTATTATTTTTTCAAAATATTATTTTTCAAGGTCATTTATTTTTTCAAGGTCAGGGTCAAGGTCATTTATTTTTTCAAGGCCAGGGTCAAGGTCATTTATTTTTTCAAGGTCAGGGTCAAGGTCATTTATTATTTTCAAGATCATTTATTTTTTCAAGGTCATTTATTATTTTCAAGGTCATTTATTTTTTCAAGGTCAGGGTCAAGGTCATTTATTTTTTCAAGGTCATTTATTATTTTTCAAGGTCATTTATTTTTCAAGGTCAGGGTCAAGGTCATTTATTTTTTCAAGGTCATTTATTATTTAAAAAAAAATATTATTATTTTCTAAGTTTTATTATTATTATTATTATTATTATTATTATTACTATTATTATTATTACTAATATTATTATTAATCTATATACTCTGAGTTTAGCCGACAAGATATTCTGTACTGGTCACGCTCAACAAGTCACAATGGTACTGTTTACAAAGTTACTGGTAAAAATATTCAAGACAAAACTTTAACAAAGAAATTCTAATAATATACTTTAAATATACCGTCAAACTAAAATTTATTAACACATTCACATTCATCATCTCCACAGTTCATAATATTTTCAACAACATGATCTATACAATCCCTATATACACACGGTTCAGTATCCGTAAATTCTTCCATAGGTTCATAAATTTCTTGAATGCTTTCCTCATCATCTTGAGTGTTTTCTTCATCTGTTTCATCAAATCCCGAATCTTCACTCTCTGCTACCCAGTCTATATTTAATGCGTTTGTAACAGATAATATATCCTCCATTTTCACACCAGATATTTCTGCTAATTTTTCCAATAAAAAGTTTATTATAAATTCTAAATATTAAATAATTTGATAATTAACTAATCCAATTAACCTTTTTCTGTAGTCATTATTAGTATTTAAAACTATAGTATATATTTGTTTATAGAAAATATAGAATATAAGCGAAAACAAATATAACTAAATACATTTATTAAATATAACAACATTTATTAAAATAACTGTGAAAGTCTAGCAGACATAATTTTCCAAATTGGAGAATACACATCATTATTATCAACTTTATATCCTTGGATTGCAATTGTTATATACCAATTTTCGTTTTCTTTGAAACTGATTTCATCAAAGGAATCATAAAATTTTGCATATCGGTTGTTGAAAAATGCATTTTGATTGCATGATAGATTCGTATTCAACCTTTTGAAAACATCATCTATGGTTTTAATATCTAACATTGAAAGCGTGCCGGTTAAGAATTGAAATTGGGTAGGAATTAACTTGATCGGTGACAGCAATTTCATATTGATTTCTTCTTTTAAAAAATACATTTTGTAGTTGTGGAACATTTGAACAGGTTGTACAAGTTCTGGAACAACTTTTGGTTTTTCAGTGCTTGAAATTTTCTTGGTCATTGTGAATTATGATTAAAATGAAATGGTACAGGGTTTTTATACCTATGACTATTGTTTATCATCCAATCAGATTGCAGCATGTCTTTGTTTTAATTGCATTGATATTGCAATGATAAATAATTAATTAAGTGATAATAAAAAATCTTAAAATTCTTTTCCTTCAATTATTGATTTAATTTCAGATATGATATTATCAACTATACATTTGTAATCAATATTTTTTATTCCAAGAAATACTATCTTAACGCTAGCGAATATATTTACAGACATAGGGTTATATTTTATATATCTCAAAGCTGGAAATAATTCTGGTTCATAAAAGCATGGTATTAATTTAGCTAATTTATTTAAATTACAAGAAAAACCTATATCGGAAGTTACGGTTATCGATTGTATTTCTAAATCATAAACATTATATTCACTAGCTTTGATTATTTCCTTACACCCCATAATTCTACATTTACCAGTTTTGAAATATATTATTGGATATTTATTACTTCTATTGATAAGTTGTTGTGGTTTCCCTATTGGAAATACCATTTTTGATACATCAGTTTTTGCCCTGTAATTTATATTTGAAAGCATTTTAATGAAATAAATATAAAAAACTCTGATATATATAGTTATTTTAAAACAGAGTTCATTAAAATTAACAATATAAACAATAATTATATAGTTTAAATTTAAAAAATGGAATTACGAAATGATGCAGTATACCAAATCGTTGGTCCAAGTGGTAGCGGGAAAACTTTATTTGTTTGTAAATTACTAAAATCAAATTTGTTTAAAACAAAATTCAACAATATTTATTGGTATAGGGGCGCCGACGAGGAACACGGATTGACGCAATCAAGTTTCTGTCAGTTGAAAAACATGAAAATAGTAAAGGGTTTTGATAAAAACTGGTCAAGTTGTTTGAAGAAAGATGATGATAATAATAAAATTGACAATAATTATAAGTAATAATAATAATAATAAATAATAATAATAATAATAATAATAATAATAATAATAATAATAATAATAATAATAATAATAATAATAATCATAATAGCTCCCGTGCGTGCTAAAATAATACTTTGAAAGAAAATAATTATAATACTTTAAACTTGTATTTGAAAATAAATTGCGACATGTTGAGTGTGAGCAGTACCCTTTTTGCGTAGTACCTTTGTGAGCAGTACCCATAGTGGGACAGAATATCTTGTCGGATTAACTCGGCATTTATAATAATAATACAAAGCATGTGCAATAATTTTATTATGTCTTTGTTAATTAAGTTAAAATGTGTTTTTTAAAATATATTTAAATTTTAAAATATCGCAACGTAATATATTTAAAATATATTTAAAATACCGCAAAGTAATAATTAAATAGTATGATGAGTCATATGTCTTTGTTCCATAAAATATCTTTGTTAAGTAATATTTCTCTTTTTAAATAAAGAGTCATTTACTTTGTTCTAAAATATGATGATTCATCGGATCAATGATCGGATCGAAAATGTAACTAAAATGGATGTCTTTGATAATAAAAATAAAATATAGTCATCGAATGAGTCATTTGTTCTAATATATGATGAGTCATTGTGTAAGTCATTGTCTTTGCTCTAAAAATGTTATGAGTCATTGGATGATAGGAATCTATAACTCATCTTAAAGGTCTTGCACTGGGCTTAATTAAAAAAGAAATGACCTTGACCTTTTATTTTTTAATTTTTTATCCGGGGGAATAGGGATTGGGTTTATGTAGTCTGGGTTGCCCATGGTTTGGATGGCCCCAATCCTTCTACTCCTGTCATCAGTTACAAGAGATTTCTCTTCATCACCCGTTGCCTGAGATTCGATAACAAGAATCTTCGAGTTGAAAGGAGGAAAGTTGACATACTGCCAGCGATACGTGAATTTTTCCAAGCTTTCGTCACCAACTGCAAGTCATCATTCAATTTGATCGGATATACAACAATCGATGAGATGCTGCATCCATTTAGAGGTCGTTGTATATACGAGAAACCCCAGATAATCCACCCGAAATAATTTATAATCTAAGAAATAGAGCAGTATATAGGATGAACAATAATAATAATAATAATTTCATTAAAACTTTACCAGTAGAACCATATAGAAGAGAGCTCGAAAGGTTCGACGATTTTTTCACTGAAATCGCTCAATATGCAGAGGCTTGTGGTTGGACAATTGATGAATTAAAAATGAGAATTCTATTATATAGTAAAGGATATGCGTTGCAGACATAAAATAATTTAGATTGTAAAGGGAATAATTTTAGTCAACTTGTAGAATATTTGACAGCGGGGATAGTGTTGGCGGGTGACTACTCGGATGACCCTCTTTAGTACCGCTTTTAGTCTAGAGGATGAATGCACACATCGATTACACTCGTCTTTATTTTTGTCATCGCCGAGCAGGACCCGTACATAACCTATACTCCAACATAGCACCCGTGAATCGCTTCACGTTGGAACTGTGCTATGCCGGCGAGACGCCAGTAAGCAGGTGAGCCATCTCCTTCGGACTACTCCTTACTGAGGCCTCGACTTCCTAATCCTGACTGCCGATAGAAGGACTTACGTCTTTTCATTCTGTCGCCCATCACAATGTTTCTAGCTGGGATTGCCAATTGACTAATGCTCCTCATTTTCTGAGACTCTCAATGCTATTTACCAATTTCATATTATTTTCTTAAGAAAAACAAAAACACATACATAAACGAGGAAATTTTATTGTTAGATTTACTGTACAAATATATCGAGAACTTATACAATGAAATTTACAAGAACGGGATAAACACAAAGACAGAAACTGTTATCAGAAGATGTTCAGGTCTCTACGGAGAAGGAGGCCATTTTTCGGGGAAATCCTCATTTCCCCCACTCCGAGTTGGCGAGTAACTCGTCTAGATCGAAGAACTCGGCGGCGTTCTCTTCCCATGTCACCCCGGCGGCGGAGATGACTCGCCCGGAAATCCCGGTTGTTAGATCGACCACTGTTAGATTACTATTACTGCTGACTGGAGCGACGGTTGACGATGTACACTGTTTGACAGATGCCCGCTCCCGTTGTTTCCGTTTGCGTTCGGCTCGCGACTGCTGTCGACGTTTAGGTTTTGAAGCGGCGGCCGTTTGTACGGTTGATGAGGACGCGATGTTTGGCTGGACCTTACTAGTCCCGGTGAATACGATATCTGGGCCTCTGGGAGAAAGCTCGGACTCCACGCACACGCGGCAAGACTTCTTGAGTGGAGATGAAGACCTGACGGAGGTATCGTGGTGCGCTGGGAAAAGATTGCTGGCTTCACTAATTGGGATCTTCGCGATTTTTCTAGTGGTTGCTGCTTGGATATATAACTTATGCAGCGCTTCCGACTGCTCTTTTATTAAGCTCCTCTGTGCCCGACTCTCTGAAATTAGAGCATCACGACAGTGCTCGCTTCGGTATAGTTTCTTCTGAGTCTCCTTCATCTGAGAGGGACTAAACCATGTCCCCTCCAACTCATCTATCTTTCTTTTGTACTTTCCAATTTGAGCCTGTAGGTCTTTGATGATTGAATTCTTGTCTGAACAAGAAAAACAAGGCTTGAGCATGGTTTTGGAATTGGGTAACATCTTGAGTAGCTATGAAGGGAAGATACAAATAAAAAATAAACTAAGTCAAATTAGAGATGTCATCATCTAGTCACAATCATACTATTCTGATCATAGATAGTTGCACAGACAAAACGGGTTTATTAGCCTGAAGAGATCTCTCTACCCTACAGATCTTGTACACTTTGGGTCATTATTTATACAAGCATAGATCATTCACGCAAGATCTTACTGAAGGAAAGTAAGGTATTACTATTGATAAGGGAAATTACAGGTTAATGAAATTACGATTTAGTTAATTTACTTGAAAATAGCACATAGCATTGGAAGAGAGTTTGAATTAAATTACAGATTTATCCCAAGCAAATAATTTTGATGTGTAGATCTTATATGTAAATATGTCAATAACTTTGAAACTTATTATTTATGATAGACAGGAATCTATTAATTCCCCTTCAATTATTTATTGATCATAAATAAGAAATTTGTAATTACTCTACAATTATTTAGTTATGATAAATAAGAATTTTTTCCAATTTACTGGCAATCATTCATTTATGTGAAATCAAATTGGTTAAGATTAAATGTATACATCAATTCAAGCGAGTGAACTCAGATTAACTATTTGGCGACTGCCTATTAATTCCGATCGGTGAGAAATCTAGTGTCTGTCAGTAGTTGATGATAATTTCAGCTGACGCATTATGTCTGATTCCCGGCGATTAATAGTCCATGTGAGTCTATACACTGCGGTTAACCTCTGAAACTAGTCTAAAAATGTGTGTGTCACCTGAAAATTCACTCTCACCTACTCATCCTCAATCGCAATCACTGACTGGTGTTCTCATTCTATATTCTACGCCTGAGTATGCATGCAGAGGTAGTCTCACTACGGCATGTAATGTTAATCTATCGGCTGCGAACGCACCCACACCCTGCTTCGCACGCTATTGGTATGCTAACTCTCAGGGAAATTTTTTGGAAGATTAAGATTCTTTGTATCGCTATTATTGGAATTAGTTTGCTTCGAGGACGGATTTCGCAATCATTCGGATACCATTTATCAACTCAGCTCGTGACTCTCCACTACGGTCATCTATTCCTGTCGATTTTGGAAATTCATTGCCTAACTCAACGCTAGATTTTCAGCTCAACGACATGTAGATATTTATATTTAATCTGTAAGCATTATCATGATAAATTGTTTTTTTTTTAAATTTCATTTTTCCTGATTTGATTTATTTGTATTTTTTGGTTTAAAACAAAATGGTTTGAAACTATTTATTTTTATAATGCTGTATAACTACCTCTTTAAGAGAACCTATAGATGGGGAAAAATAGTAGTTACGAAAGTTCGTTGGCTGGAAATTGTAGAAGTGAACTTAGAGTGAAAATCGTGAACCCCGATAATATGTCACATATAGCACTACAAATGTTTGGACGGTTTTTGACGAAAGACTTGTATAGATCTTTTGGATGATAGAGAAAATTTGAACTTGATAAAACGATGTTATAATACGATAGTGCGACACCCCCAATCACTGCGCGAATATACAAAAATTTCTCGTATTCATCTATTTATTCCTCTGCACTACTTTCCTCGCATGATTTTTCTATAGAATTTAGTTGCTCCTTCAGCGACGGACCCGTGAGGAAGCCCCCACATTACGGCCCGAATCAGCTGCGTGATTGAAAAACCCCATGTCCACCGGCTGAGCTCCCGAAGGCACCTCACACCATGACATGGAGTATCTCAACACCACGTTTCTCGAAAATTCGAATGGCATAAAATCAACAAATAATAAAAATTATTAATTCATAGTAAAATATTTATTACCAAATCGCTAAATCATTTAATTACGTAAAACATTCGAATCAAACGAAAAGAGAACAAAAGGAAAATTTTAAATTAAAATTATAATTAATTCATATATACATAATTATTGCTTAATAGACCTGAATATAACATGAAAAATTCCTTACCGAGTTTTTAAAATAGGCTGAGTCGAAAAGCACTGGGCAGAATTAGTTGATGCTAGAATAGGATATAGATTTAGTTGAAGTTTCTTGATTCCTGGAATAGTCCTTGTAATGATTCTGTAAGTCGGTGGCTTTTGCTGTGAATTGCTGTTTCTATTGCAGTTGTTGGATTAACGGTTAACGGTAATTAAAATACACTTACCTATTGCAGTTGTTGGATTAACGGTAATTATTATGATTTTAATGTCTGCTTATATATTAGTTTTCCATTTACGCGGACCAATCAGAATTGAGTACCGCTTAATTTTATTACTTTAATTTATTTTTCTTGTTTTTGAGTTATTTCTTCCTATTTTCTTTATTTTTATTGTATTTTTATTTATTTTCTTTAATTTCCTTATTATTTGCTACATTTTGCGTTATTTTTCGTCATTCTATTGTCTTCTTTTAATTTTTCTTATTTTTATATTTTTTGTTTTAATTCTTATTTTCTAATTATTGTTTTTTCTTATATCCTTTCTATTTTGTTCGTAAATTTGTTTATTTTATTTTTATTTTAACCTAGTCATGTTTAACCTAATTTCTTAAATACCCTTCGACTCAGCCCAACAATAGTAATTGATAGCAATTTACAGAACAGAAATGTTAAAAAATTAAGAAATAGATACCTTGGACAAAAGAATCAGTAGGAGAATACTTATATAAAATTACCAAGATAGCATTTGGCCCAGGGAGCACACAGCAAAGTTGATTGAGGATCAGTTTTGGAATGAATTACAAATATTTTTATACAAAGTATTGATTATGGTTGAATATGAAAATTTAGATGAAATAGTTCATAAATCTAGGCGTATAGAGATAATACGAAGAGACAGATTTGTTCACATATGGATTCAATTGAAATCTAATAGAGGCAAAATCTGAGTTTTGTAAGCAGATGACAACATCCCCATGAAGCAACTGTATCTGAACTTTGTGATAAATAGACGAAGGGTCAGTCGAGCCCTGGTAGAGGTCAATCACCTAAAAACAGGAGAAGATTTGATAATTTAGATAATAGAGATAACTCAGATGATTTGAGACGTTGACAGACAAGTCCATTTAGACAGAATTCAGATAGAGACAGGCGAGAAAGCCCGTATAATAATGATTATATAGATAAAGTAAATTTTAATGGACAAATTAAATGTTATAATTGCCAAGAATATGACCATTTAGCTAGTATGTAATAATGCGCGAAGTGAATCACCCAATAGAGTAAGTTTTAAAAATGAACCTGAGATAAAACAGATTAAGAGTGCTGAATTGATATCAAATAACAATGAGATAAATAGTTTGAGAGAGGAATTAAAGGAATTTAAAACTCAATATCGGGACTTATTGAGAGGAAACTAGACGTCATTGAATGAGTTTCAATGTTTTACAAATGACTTAGATTTAGACAATGAGGAGTTTCGAGAGGAGAGAGAAGCAGATGAGAAACGACTTTCCGAAGCAAACAGATATAAAGAATTAAAAGAAGAAGTGAAAGAGATATTACATAAATGGTCTTACGATGATAATGAAAAACTGCGTATAATAAATTTCCTCAATCAATTCCCTCGACTTAGAATGTTTGAGAAATTTGATACCACTAATGGTAAAGAGACAAAATATGACAAGAGTATTTGATTTAGAAATAGAGTTGAAGGCGATGATGAAATGTTATGATTTATTTGTGAGAAAAAATAAAAATTTTACATGAATCATTGAATATAATTATTGAGGCAAAGGACTTTTTGAGACTACTTATACGTAATACAGGGGTGCACGTCTGCACAAAAGTAAATAAAGTGAAACAGATGGTCAGAGTTAATTGTCCCGACAAATTAGGTGACAATGATAAAGTGAAGTTGTATTTTAATGGCATAGTAATGATGAATAACGAATATATAATCGACTATGAAGACAAGAAACTAATGAAATTCAGTCATTAATTCCTACAGTAGAATTAAGCATAAACATGGAAAATCATTATGATAAATTATTTAGACTATGGGATGCTTCATCAGGAGGGCCTTTAAAGTCACCGACAGGTAATGACGTAATCCTTACACCCCTTGATACTAAATACGATAATAATCTATAAATAAATAATCTACACGACAATCGAAAAAATTGCTAAGCAAGCAAATATGCAAGATGCAGGAAGAATGAGACGAGTTAAGGAAAGACCTCGAAAATCTGACATATCTAAGAAATCAGAGGAAAGAAAGCCAGCAGAGCATCTAAGAGATATTACCAATAATATGTGGTGAAGTTCCAAAATGTCGGATGATAATAAACACGTGAATATGATAACGGAAATAATTAAAGCAAAGAATATGAGACGATTCCCAGAAGCAAAGTCATCAGTGTTAATTGAAAATATTGTTAAAAAGATCAAATCAATGGAAAAAGAGATTAGAGAATTGAGTGCACAGAAAGCAAATGAAGAGACGGTATTAAAAATACTATTTACAACAATAGTAAATCGGGACAAAGTGATTACGGCGATGGCATACGTAAAAGCAAGATACAAGAAACTTCTACGAATGAATCCAAATGATCAAATAGAAAACATAACTAAAATGATATTTAATAAACTAAAGATGGATGCTATGCCGAGCGTAAAATTAAAGGGAGAATGGAAAATACTGTATGATGAGAACCTAGTTGAGATTGCAAAAGAAAGCATAAAAGACAATACCAATGCGGAAGTAGATGATACCGACTTGACAGTAAAATATTTAGTAAATAAAACAATTATGATGTTGGGGTTCAGTAGGAACCGGAAATGAACGTTCGAAATTAAATAATAAATAAAATAATAATTAATTACCAAAATTAGGATTAAAATAAAAATAGTATTTTAAAATTACCAAAAATAGAAATTAAATACTAAAATTAAAATTAAAACATAATTAGTAATAAATAATTACTAAAAATAGAATTGTAGGAATTATTTAAAATATATAATAAAAATAGTAATTAAACAATTACTATTAATAGAATTACGTAAAATAAATTTGTATAAATAGCAGATAAAAATTAGATGAAGGGGACGAAGATAGGAGTGAGAAAAAACCGCAGTGACTAAAATTAGGAACCAATTCTATTTATAGTAACGATCAAGTTTCGTCAAGTGATAAGAATCGTATCGATTGAAAGAAAATTAGTTTCGTAAATTTTTGGGAATTTATTTCTGTGCACATAGACAGTTGGATTACAGAAATCGCGATAATTATTGGAAATATCAAATCGATAGTTAATTTGTGGAATAATTATTAAAACTCTCTTCAGTACTATTTAAGGAATATCAGTTAGTTTTATCAATATTTTAATTATTAATATTTGAATAATTGTAAAGGTATTTATAAAGGGTTTATTTGTTTTAAATAAATTTAGGGGATATCCTGACGTCAGCACGAATTTTGTGTTGTCTCGTTAGTAATATTTATTAAAAAGAATTAACCAATTTCTGGGTTAATTCTATAGCGTAAATTTTGGTGATTGTCCCGTTCTCTTTTCCTTTCACCTATATCGGGCTGTTGGCGCATTTAGGGCCAGCCTTGATCCTTAGTAACACTCTTCAGGGCGGTTTGAATAACCGTTTTCTATACTTAGAGAAAGCAGCGTGGTGTAACTATATTTATACATATTTAAACGTGTAACTAACTTTTAATTGAAAATAAATATTTGAAACATATCTCTTATTTATTTATTTGATTACCTACGCGCATAAATTATTTACTTGGAGTCAGATAGAACATTTTTGTGTTAGTTCGAAGACCTACCCATCGAACCTAACATTTTGATGAGCCCGACGTGATAAAATTATCAGCGGGTAGATATTGAATTAAAACAAAATAGCGTTAGGAACTAGAGCCAGGGTAAAACTGGAAAATCAAATGGCAGAGGAAGCTAATGTAAATGCATTTGCCAGGTATCCCGCTCTGCCCGTAAAGGCATTCAGCGGTGATCCGGGAGAATTCCCAGAGTTTATGTCTGAATATTATCAGGTGGCCAAAGCATATGCCTATCCAGATAATATCATGATACAAAGGCTACCTATATATTTGAAGGGGCTGGCAAGAGAAAAATATAATGACATTATGGCATTACCAATTGCCCAAGTTCCAAAAACATGGGCTGAAATGAGAGAACAAATGACTGCTCGAATATTGCCCGGAGATGCGGGAAGAATATTTAGACAACAATTTTATCACCGAAAACAGAATGCCAATGAACATGTAGGGGAATTTGCACACCAGCTATCACTAATTGCTGAAAGAGCATTCGGACCAAAAACCACATGGGCAAAGCCCACAGAATTGTTAGTTAAGGATCAGTTATGGGCAGGACTTACTCCTACAATGAGGAACGCTCTAATATTACATACTAGTGATGATTTTGATGAATTGACACGGAAAGCTGTCGTAATTGAAAGCAGCTTGGAAAAGTCAACCATGTTCCTCGTAAACAGTGAAAGAACACCAGTAGAATGTTTCAATTGCCATAGAAAAGGGCATATAGCGAAGGATTGTACCAGCAGGAAAATTATGGACAATCGCAAAAGTATACAATGCACCAAATGTGGACGGAATAACCATGGTGCGGAAAATTGTAGAGTACAGAATTTGCAATGCGAAAAATGTAAACGAAAGGGACATGTTGCTGCGGTCTGCAAGACTAGAAGTCCTCAGAACAGCAATAATTTTAGCACAATTAAAAGAGATGATGTAAATTCATCAGGAAAGATAAAATGTCACGGATGTGGGAAATTCGGACATATGATGAGGTCATGTCCTCAGAACCAGAGTGGAAATACGAGTCAGTTCAATAAAAATACCGATAAGGGTAATGTGAACAAGTCTAAGACCACTTTCATGGTTAACCAGGATCAAGGGTTAACGTATTTGCAACAACTGGAAATGGAAATCCAGGAGAAAAAGAATAGGTTGGCTAGATTGACCGACCAAGAAGGCACCATCTTCATGGTAGAAGTTGGAAGAGATGAATATCTCAGAAAAAAGCACTCCGTTAGAGAGGACCTTCAGGAAACGGAATCAGAGGAGAGTTCCGATGATGAACCTAGTATGGCCACCATACTAAGCGAGTTCGATAGAACCTTGCCAGGGAAAGCAAAGGTAAAAGAAGGGTCGGATACCCTAACAAAATGTTTAAAACTGGTGGATTCCAGATATGAGTACCAGCAGAAGCTGGCCAGACAATTGGGAAAATTGGGAGAAACAGAAATTAAAATTCACGAAATCGATACAGTAGCAAAACTGATATCGCAGGTCGAAGATGATCCAAAGTATCATAACGACACGTACAAAATCCTAAGGAAATTAGGAAAACTCTTGGAACATGAGTGGGATCTCCAAGATGCCCAGCTCAAAATAAAACTCCCACAGGATAAAGAGTATAATCTCGATATAAATGTAAGAAGTCGAGCCGATAAATTAAAGGAAACATTGACAAGTATTAAGCATCAAGGATATGACTTATACTTATGTGGAATAAAATTAGAAGCAAACCAAACACTTCTACAGAACGGGATACTCCCAGGTAGAGTGACAAAGCTCACAGCAAAGAGAGCACAGAAGCCAGTAGCAGTAATGGATCAAGATAGCGTATTCTTGATTACTCAAATGGAAATAGAGAGATTGGAAGAAACCCAACAATTAACCCAGCGACTAGGGTTGGAATTGCAGAAATCTCCACGAGATGGAGAAACTATAAAGGAAATACTTGACTGGATGTTAGTATTGCGAATACCAGTAGATTTGTTGGAAGCAATAATTCCACTTGTTCTACCAGTGGTAAAGGAAATAAGCCCATTCCAGACGCAAATTGAAGCGCTGATGAGGAAAAATGGGAAAGCTATCCGAAGTCAGCCTGATAGACAAGGCAACATAAATCTAGACGTGCGAATGATGGGAAAAGAACCATTAACAATGATTTATAATTGTTATATCAAGGTCAAAATATTGAGGAGAGATGTAATTGCCACCGATCAAACTACAGGTATATTCCTGATAATGATCCATGGTAGGCAAGTGGATGATGATGAATATCTAGTAGATGTAGGATGTCTACCGTTGGTAGCAACCACGGTAATGATCATCCCAGTAACTCCACCAGAGTCCCAGTGGTCATTAATGAGACTGCCAGATATAACAAACGAAATTGCGGAAGAGATCGAAGAAATAAGGCTAGAGGAAATTAATCCCTGTCAAATGGTGGACATTGACGAGGAAGATTACTTCTCAGAGTACGTCAGATTAAATCCAGGAGAAACCAACGTAGGAGCTACTACGTCACAAGCAGTAACAAATCTGGAGACTGAAAAACCTCCGGAGAAAGTGAAAAAAGATGGACGAGGACGTCCTAGAAAGGATCAAATGAAACCTCCACCCAAGGAGCAGTTAAATCCGGAAACGATTCGGAAAATTCAGTTAAAAACATTAGAAGGGATAGCCCAAGAAATGGACGACCAGGCGGGAGATGAGACAACGTCAGAAAGGTCGTTATTGTGGCAACGTATACAACAAATGATCGGGATTATCAGGCCCGAATGGAGGATTCCAAAAATCAAGGGGATCGAAGTAAAGAAAATAACGAAAGAGGTCAAGAAGACAATGGAAAGAGTATCCAAAGATGTATCAACTAGAGATATACAGGATGCCATAGAAGCATTCGTGCAGCAAGGATTAACGAGAGGGAAATTGGTGACATCACTATCATTGTTAATTCAAAATGCCTTAGCCCGGGTAGGGGACGATAAAAGGCTTATAGAACGAGAAATCGATCAAATAGTCGAAATGATAGATTATTACCTGGAGGTATGGATGACCGTAAACAAATTTTGGGAAAAGGAAACGATTCCAAAACCACGATATGAAGTCGTGGAAGAGGCCATAAATAATGGTAGTCCAGGCACAGGAAACATGACAGGCATGATCCTGATGTTCCTAGTGATGATGGGCATACTAAAACAAACACATTCATTAACAGTATTTGACTGTGGAAACCCTAAACTATCTCGGGTATATTCGCTAGTAGATGCAATTGAGTGCAAAGAGGCGTATCCCGAGAAGGTTCATCAAGGGGAAAAGGTAGAATATTACGTCTACCAAGAGAGTGAGTTTTATAGAACCACGATAAAGGAATGTAGAGTTCAGAGAGCTACGTTCGAATATTATTGCGGTAGTAATAGCTATTCTGCTTTTATATCCGCAACATTAATACCAAGGCCGGTAAACATAATGCCAGAAGATTGCTTAGATGCATTTCGAAAAGGAAGTGTGAGGATAGACAACGAGGTATCAATCTCAGCAGAAATTGGGAAAACATTGGGAATAACAATCACCCGAGGAGGAACAATTGCCTCAGACGGAACATGCGAAGGGAGAAAGAAAATTCGCGGTAGCAATTTAGTTTCTTATGTGGTAGACATAGAAGATTACTCAGTGGAGCTACGAGAATACGAGGGAACATTCGATGTGGCCACAGGAAAATTGATGGCACATCCGCAATGCAATGCCAAGTTCGGTAGTTGTAAAACGGGAACCACCACATTGATTTACGAGCAAATGAGAGATCATTGTGAGTTGGCTTTCCTCAAGAAAATTCCTTTTAGAAAATTAAATGGAACAAAATATCGGGACTCCCAGAATCCAGAAAAGGTTTGGGATAAAGCAAAAACGTTGAAGAAAATCAACAAACAAGAAAAGGAAGATATCGGTGAGGAAAACACACCTCTAGTGTTGATATCGGAAGACAAGACGGAAGCAATTCGATTTGTCCGAAAAGATAAAAAGACTAAATGTGGGAAAAGAGTATACGAGACGAACTACAAAGGAATTTTCCTGTCAAGGGAATATATTCGAAACTCCAAGGTCCTACATGTAAAGGATATCAAAATCACGAATTATATAAATAATAAAGTAGATTATTTATATCATGATTTGCAAGGACAAATGCAAGATATGTATCAAGAGGTGATACTAAACGATTGTAAGCTAAATCGTGAAATAGTTCGAAATAGATTAGCAATATCTATCGTTAACCCAGAGTTGGTTACTCCAATGTTATTGGAAGATGGAATGTTGGGCAGAATCATGGGAGAAGCTATATATAGCTATGAGTGTAAACCAGTTGAAGTACAATTAGCCAGATTTAATCAATGCACTCTAGAACTGCCAGTGTCTTACCAGGGAAAATTAAGATTTGTTATGCCAGTAACCAGAAAGTTACTTGAGGAAAACGCTAAACCTCAACCAGCTATATGCAACCCGGCAATATCACCATTATACAAAATAAATGACATGTGGATATCTCTGCCGGAAAGAAAACCATCTACACAACGGGTAGAGACCTTGGAGGTGACTAAATTAAAAGATAATCTGGAATTCGAGTCACTAGATGAATTAGCAAAAGGAGGGATCTATACTCCCGACGATATCGAAGAAGCAAGGAGGACATTGCTATTCCCACAAATCAGAGACAGAGGTATCACGGAAATTATAAGAACAATTTATCATGATAATTTGATACGACCAGATTACAATCTATTATTTGGACCGGAACACTATAAAGAAGCAGCAAAGAACGTAATGATGAAAATATGGGGACGATTTACCAATTTTGGTATTTTCGTTGCTGGATGTTCAGGAATTTACGCAATATTTGTAATTTTAAAGCTGATAATTACACAACTGATGTCAACATATAGCATATTCAAAATTGGAGGATGGTCATGGAAACTGCTATTAGGACTATGTCCTATGTGTGCAGAGTTTGCATTATTCAAACATCACAGAAAAGAAATTAAAGAAATTAGACAGAAACATTTGGTCAAACATGAAGTAATTGGAACAGAAATGGAGGAGTATTCGAGTTATCGGGACGATAACAATTCAAAGGGAGGAGGTAATGGAGGCTCTCGTGAGACATCTTCAAGATCAAATCAACCACGAAAACAGAACTACAACAAAAACCGAATCAGCAACAAAGAAAATCGAGATTCAAGGAATATCTTCCTCCATATGACCAATCAAAGGAAATCTATGTGAGAAAACAGTCCTCAGAAGGAGAATATGACAGTTCCGACCAAAAATTCGACATAAGGTCACCCAGATTCAAGAGAAGTCCAAGATATGTACAATTGCCAACTTTGAGGAGTTTACCATCCGCACCAAACGAAGGGCGGGAACATTCGAGGGAAACAACACTCAGAACAGGACGACACCAATGGAAAATCGGTGAAGATACCATATTTAATAATTTGACATGCTCAACATTGCCAGAATTACCTAAAGTGCACTATCCAAAGGAAGCGTTAGAGTCAATTAAAGCTAAATTCAAAGAGTATAATCCTCAACTGAGTGATCCTGAATTACTGGAAGCAGAACAAACGAGAGCCAATACAATCGGTATCTCGCACGATACTATCTTGATGGTCAATAACCCAGTGAACTTGGATAAAAAGCCAATGATAAAAATAAGAGTGAACCGACATACAGTTAATGCGGTAATAGACTCAGGAGCAGACGGTACCATAATTGAAGCTAAATTGTTAAACCATCATGAACTGCAGTCTCTAAAACCGGCAGGAGTAAAATTAACAGGAGCAAACGGATCCTCATTAAACGTAATAGGGTCATTATCATGCCAGATTAAGCTATGTGACCAGGAGCTCCATCACGACATCATAGTGATGAGAAGTCTCCCAGCCGAATGTCTATTGGGTATGGACATCCTAAAAAGACTACGAGGAGTAGTATTCGACTGTGCTTCTGGATTGTTAATCCGAGCGAGAGGTAAAAAGAGAAAAATTTACAATGATGATACAGCTTATATTGATCATACAACTATCATACCACCCAGAGCAGAAACTGTATGCTTTGTAGCTACAAGCAATAATTGGGAAGGCGAAGTTGTATTCGAACCAGATGAAAAGTTTTCGGAGAAATACAATATACCAGTTACTCATAGCGTAGGCTTAATAGTCAATGGCAGAATACCAATCAGGGTAGCCAATCTGGACATTAAACCACTTTACTTATATCCAGATACCAGAGTGGGCAGAATCTGGAAACAAAACGAACCACAAGCCACGGGAGAAGGGTCGATACTCACCGTAAAGGCAGAAGAAAGAGATCCAGACATTGAGTACTATGATGCACCTACAGCAAACAGCAAAGTGCTAACTAGAAAAGAAAATATTCAAGTAAATATGTTATTGAGGAAATATGACCAGGTATTCGCGAAACATGAATACGATCTGGGAAAGACAAACTTGTTAGAACATGAGATTGTTCTCACCAATACAAAACCTATAAAGTTGAGACCATACCGTATTCCATTCAGTCTGGAGGAATCAGTAGATAAACAGGTGAAACTGATGTTAAAACATGGCATAATCAGGCATAGTAAATCACCATATCAATCACCAATGATAGTGGTGGCCAAGAAGGATGGATCAGTACGATTATGTAACGACTATCGCATGGTTAACGAAGCAACATGCAAAGATAGCCATCCATTGCCATTGTTAGATTATATCTATGGACGCATGAGAAACGCTAGGTTCTTCTCAGTAATGGACGCCCAAAAGGGATTTTATCAAATTAAGTTAAAAGATGAGACTATACCAATAACAGCGTTCTCTACGAGTATGGGTCATTACGAATATAACGTAATGCCATTTGGACTCACAGGAGCTCCAGCCACATTTCAAAGAGAAATGAATTTGATGCTCATGGATGTACACCATGCGATGGTATACATTGACGACGTCATAGTATTCTCGCCAGATTTGGAAAAACACTTGGAACATTTGGAAGATGTGTTCAAGAGGTTGATCAATGCCAACATGAAAGTGAAACCCACCAAATGTAAATGGGCTGAACCGGAAGTGGTATATGTTGGCCATATCATATCACGAGACGGGGTTTAAACCCGATCCAGCTAATGTCGAAAAGGTAAAGAATTTCCCGGAGCCTAAAACCGTTAAACATATCAAAGGGTTTTTAGGTCTAGTTGGATACTATAGAAAATTCATTAGAAACTTCTCGGTTATAGCCTTTCCCACTCACGCAGTTAGAAGGCAAAAATGTCAAATTTGTGTGGGGAACAGAACAGCAAGAAGCATTTGAGATGCTCAAGGAAAAACTCATCAGCCACCTATATTGCGATTTCCAGACTTCGAGAGACAATTTTTGGTTATGACAGATGCCAGCACTCGGGGCATAGGTGCTGTGCTAGGTCAGAGAGATGACCTAGGAGATGAGTATGCAATTGCATACGCTAGCAGAGGATTAAAACCGCACGAAAGAAACTACGCAGTGATAGAACTAGAGGCTTTAGCAATTGTGTATGCTATAACCATTTTTTTTTACCTATGGGGTCGAAAGATCATAGTGTATACCGATCATAGACCATTACAGTGGCTGACGAAACACACAATGGATACATCAAAACTAGTCAGATGGGCATTAATTTTACAGCCATATGACATAGAAATCCACTATAGAAAAGGAGATCATAATGGAAATGCAGACGCTTTATCGAGAATGGACCAGGAAGAGGAACCAGAAGATGTGAAGGAAGGACGTCTCGAAGGGACTATCTTCACATTGACCAGAGAAGCCAACAGGCTAGCTGATTTAATGGAGGCACAAAAGGCTGACGAAGAAATCAATGTCATTCGACAAGCCTTAGAAGCGAAATACGTGCCCACAGAATTCACGAAATACTGGAAAAGAATAAAGACAAATTTGTGCTGGAAGAGGGATTAGTTAAATATTCAGATGTAAGAGATAACGTTATAATGGTTCCTAAGAAATATCGTGAAGCACTCATGTTGCAGTATCACGATGGGGCCTTAGGAGGCCACCTGTCATCCAGAAAAAACATTGTCAAGGTTAAAACAAAAATATTTTTGGCCCGGTATGAAACAGGACGTTAAAACCTGGTGTCAGACATGTAAGATCTGTATCACCAGAAGAAATACCGGAAAGAAACCACACGTACCAATGAAGCCGATGCCAGTACCATCTACACCTATGGAAATGACGGCAATGGACGTTTTTGGGGCCATTCAAAGAATCTAATAGCGGAAACAAATACATATTAGTTTTCTGCGACTACTTGACTAAGTGGCCAGAGGCCTACCCGATGCCTAATCACAAAGCTGATACAATAGCTAGAATTTTCGTTGAACAAATTGTCTTTAGGTATGGAGTACCTACAAAGCTATTAACGGATCGGGGAGCTGATTCATGAGTAATTTGCTCAAAGGAATAAATGATTATTTCGGAGTTCTAAAGTTGAACACTTCCCCATATCACCCACAGACGGATGGGCTTGTAGAACGATTTAATGGAACATTAGCTAATATGTTAGCATCATATGTAAATTCAGGGCAAACGGATTGGGACATCCACATTCCATCCTGTTTATTTGCATACAGGAATGCAGTACACGAAGGAAACAGGTGAAACACCATTTTACCTAATGTACCTAAGGCAAAGTAAAATGCCAGTAGATCTGTTGTTTTTCCCTAAGGCAACACAGTATCTAGATCAGGAAAATTACCTGATGGAAATGAGGGAAAGAATGCAGGAAGCATGGGCTAGAGCAGGTCTCAGTATAAAATATAATCAGGAGGCATCCAAAGATTATCATGACCGAAAAGCCAAGGAT
>CAUHTR010003407.1:0-46334 GCA_959609185.1 Schmidtea polychroa
CTAACACCTTTTACTTGTTTGATTTGGCTTGATCTGGTGTCACCACTTTGATATATAGTGTGACAGTCCTTTATAGCATTCTTGCAATAGGCTTATGGTGTTTTTATTTAGGCCTTTCTGTTCTAGAGTATGCCAGGATCACTTCGTGTGGAATGCTGCCGAAGGCATCCGCAAGATCCAAGAACACTAGGTGGCACTCACATCCTTTGTATCTTTTTCTGTTGGGCTTTTCTTTTTGAACAGTGATGATGTAATTATGTTCATCACACCCATTGGATATATTCACTGCCTTTTGCCATTCCGAAATTAACCTGTGTTCGTGGATCCATTGGAGAATTCTTTTGTTAAGGATTTTCATAAAAATTCTATAACTTGTGGGCATTAATGCTATTGGCCTCCAATTTGCCGGATTGTGTGCTTGGTTACTTTTGCCTGGTTTTATAATTAACTTTGTAACATAAGTTTTCCATGAATCTGGGATGTTTTTGGATTCTATTATTTTCATTAAAAATTATCTTAAAAATTTCCATCTAAAATTACCATTGAAAATTATTCATAAAAAAATTTCCATTAAAAATTAACTTAAAAATTATTTCATAAAAATTTTCATTAAAAATTACCATTGAAAAATATTTCATAAAAATTTCTATTAAAAATTACTTAAAAAATTATTTCATAAAAATTTTCATTAAAAAATTTCAATTCTCAAACACCTTCTATTATTTCAACTTTTTGTTAATAAATTTTAAAATCTTACTTTAATTTACTTATTAAATTATTTTAATTTACTTATTACATTACCTTTAATTTACTTATTTAACTTTAATTTAAAATTTTTTTACCATTGATTACTTAATTTTAAAATTTGGACCAATATTTACTTTAATTTAATTTTTTAGAACCTTAATTTAGTTATTTGAGCCCATTCATTACTTTAATTTAAAATTTTGGACCTTGATTTACTTTAATTTAAAAATTTAAACCTTAACTTACTTAGTTGAGCCCTTAATTAACTTTAATCTTAAATTTTGAACTATTATTTACTTTATTTTAAAAATTTGAGCCATAATTTACTGTAATTCAATTTTTAGACCCATAATTTACTGTAATTTAATTTTTTAGAACCATAATTTACTTTAATTTAATTTTTTAGGACCATTATTTACTTTAATTTAAAAATTTGAGCCATAATTTACTGTAATTCAATTTTTAGACCCATAATTTACTGTAATTTAATTTTTTAGAACCATAATTTACTTTAATTTAATTTTTTAGGACCATAATTTAATGTAATTGAAAAATTTGGACCATAATTTACTGTAATTCAAAAATTTGGACTATTATTTACTGTAATTGAAAAAATTTACCACGTTTTTTAGTGTAGACCACCTTTTTTCTATTGAAGTTCTCAGGACCAAGAAGACCCACCTCACTATAGTCTGAAAAATCCTTAGCTTTTTTATTTATAGTCGGATTTTTGTATTGAAAATATCCTGAGACTTTAAATTACCATGCTTTTTATTGATAGTCGGATTTTTGTATTGAAAATCCCAGGACCATTGAGACCCCCTCACTATAATGTGAAAATTCCATGCTTTTTAGTGGTAGTCGGATTTTTGTATTGAAAATCCTAGGACCATTGAGACCCCCTCACTATAGTGTGAAAATTCCATGCTTTTTTAGTGGTAGTCGGATTTTTGTATTGAAAATCCTAGGACCATTGAGACCCCCTCACTATAATGTGAAAATTCCATGCTTTTTTAGCGGTAGTCGGATTTTTGTATTGAAAAAATTTTTTTGTATTGAAAATCCCAGGACCATCGAGACCCCCTCACTATAGTCTGAAAAATTGCGTAATCAAAAGTTGCAGCAAAAAAAATCGTGCTGCAGTAAGCCACTAACTACCTACTTTTGAAACTTCCAAAGTTAATTCTCTTTTTAATAATAAATGGTATGAACATATTGATGGAGTGGCTATGAGTACGTCCTTAGCACCAACAATGGCGCCACTATTTTTTGCATGTTAATAAAAGAAAATTGCTTCTTTTCAATATGAAAAACCAATTGTGTATAAAAGATATGTTAATGATATTTTTCTGATATTTAAAAATAAGGAACATGTGAAACCATTTTTGCATTACATGAATGGATTGCATAAGAACATTGTATTCACATGTGAAACTGAGAAGGATTCATCCATAGCATTTCTTGATTTGTTAATTAAAAGTAAAGATGAACAATATAAGACAGAAATTTACAGAAAACAAACAGAGAGTGTTTGTGAATTTAAATATAAAAGAAATATGGTGAAAGGATTGGTTTATCAATCATGGTGCTTATCTTCAACTTTTAAAAATTCAGTAAAACGTGTAGATAAATTAGTTGAATTACTGGTGAAGAATGGCTACTCAAAACGGTTTTTATTGTTAACGTTGAAAGAGACTGTTGATAAATGTTGTATGAATGAATGTAAATTGACTGATATGTCAAATGATGTAATGAATATGAATATTGATACTAACATACAAGATGAGCCAAAATATACTATGGTATTGCTGTATTCGGAAGGATATAAAGATTTCAAAAAGAAAGATAGATAAACAGTTGGGTAAATTGAATTATAGAATTGTTTCAAATTCGTTCAAAGTACGTAGTATGTTTGTTAGTAAATCTCAAACTCCGGTTGAATTGTGTTCAGATCTCGATTATCAATTCACATGTAATGTATGTAATGCCACATATTTTGGAGAGTTTTCCCATCATCTCTGTACTCGAGTTCAAGAACACTGTCGACCGAATTGAGTGTCTAATATTAAGGATTATAATATAGTCTGTATGAGAGAATTAGGAATGTAGGATTTTGTAGGATGTGAAGCATTATTGATAATGACTTTTAATCCTAAAATTAATGTGCAGAATGCAGTGAATACGTGTGCGTTGAATGTTTTCAATTAAGTTTTTGTATGTTGATGTATATTAATAATAGTTATGTTAAATAATTAAAAAAATAATTAAAATAATATCTTTAAAGAATTTAAAATGTTTAAAATAATTGATTGTTGAAAATTATTTTTAAAAATAATTATTTAAAATTGGTATTTATGATTTAAAAATTTATAGATTTTATATTTTATTTATATATTATCAATAGAGTATATATATTCAACCGTCATGAATATAGGTAACCTGATGATGATAGTGATGCTATCGAAATATATAGTGAAAAAGATGTACGAATGGCGATATTTATTTATGTTGCTTCCTTGTTTTAAGGATATTTTTATCACAGGATAAATAAAGGAAAATATGAATTAGATTTCTCCACATTTTAGTAGCCTCCCTTTTACTTAGTAAATAACAGATAAATATTCCACTCTATACAGATGACTTACTAAACTTTATAATTATGGAATGATTAATTGTATTTATCTTCATTTTTAATTACTTTTAATTATTTATTTTTATTATAATTCAGTAGTTCACAACATCAAAAATATAATTAAAATTATTTTATTCAAAATTATATTAATGAAAATATTTTAACTATCGAATGAAATCAGTGAAATCCTTGAGCCTGCTTAAGTTCGGTCAAATGATTTATATTGGGCTCAAAACTTGAAAGGATCAAAGCAATTGAATTACAACACTAAACCCTCCCTCAACCATACATAATATAAGAACGCCTAAAATAAGAAGTTTGATTTCATTCCATAAAGGTTTAACTTCATTCCTAATTTTTATCCAAAATATTTCAAAATCCTCTCACAGAAATTCGAATTCAAACATATAATACACAAATTACCACCCTATACAAAAGGTATGATATAACGTTTTCATCAACTCTTAAAGATTTCTCTCTGACCTTTATCAATCACCTTCAATTGTTCAGATTTAATCCTTATGGTGCTGCAAGATTGGGGTACCACCATTCATTCAGAAACTGGTACCTCATTCACGCAATTATTATTCAGTATAGGCACTGCATTAGCAGTGCGCATTCTTTACTAGCACTAAAGATATTCTATTAAAAATTAAGACTCCGCAACAAAAATCTTTCTACAGACAAAAAAGAACGCCGTCATTTACTTCCAATAACAAAATATCTGATGGTCTCATATAATATATCTCATATCTGATGATTAGAAAATGCTCATTATTTTTTACCTTATCCATTTATTTTATTATAGATTTAGCTCATTTCTCAGATGTTGGGTGGGGAGGGCAATATACTGGTAATTTTATTTAAATATAATTATATTTATAATCTAGTTAAATGTTATCAATGTCTATAATTATTGACAACATATCATTATTTATAAATTTAAGATTTGAGAGATCCGAGGATTCCTACAGGATTTGGAGTGGACATAATACATCTACTTTCCTAATTTGATAAAATCAATGATTTTCATTCCAACAACAGACAAAGTAATTCTAGACTATTTATTAAGTTATTGAAATAAGTTAATTAATTGTGTTTAAATCGTTCGATTATTGACCAAAAACAAGATTCAAAATGATTGATGAGCAAGAAGCATATGTCTTCCAAACGATATTATTGAAGATGGGAAAACTGTTCCCTAATATGAAGAACCGGCGGTTGACTTATAGGATAAATCAGCTATCAGAAATCAACATAGAGGAAAATGTTCGTATACATTACGAATCCGAACAAGGATCTAGATTGTAATGTCTAGAGTTTTGTTTGGTCTATGCAGATCCTTCAAAGTTATCTTGTCCTTTCCAATGAATATGCTGTCAAGTATATAAATAGAAAGAAATAGTACACATTCTACGTGATGAATTAAGAATTAACTTTGTATCTTTATTTTGTATTTAATTGCTATTATTTGTATGTGTGTGTTAGTTGTTGATATTTGTTTTTAAGCATTTGTTAGTATGCACCTGGTTGCTTGTTGAATTATTACTATTATTATTATTATTATTATTATTATTATTATTATTATTATTATTATTATTATTATTATTATTATTATTATTATTATTATTATTATTATTATTATTATTATTATTATTACTATTATTATTATTACTATTATTATTATTATTATTATTATTATTATTATTATTATTATTATTATTATTATTATTATTATTATTATTATTATTATTATTATTATTATTTTATTAATATTATTATTTCATAAAAATTTGCATTTAAAATTCGTAGTAATCGGTGATCCTTCATACCATATCACACCATAAATTTAAAATCTAATAGTTATATTTAAATATTATTCAAATTTACTTTATTTTACTTAAGTTTTCATGATACATTTCCACGTGTTTTTTATTAATTTAAAATTACCACTTATTTAAAAGTTTTTTTACCCTAATTTACTTTAATTTACTTAATTATTACCATAATTTCACATAAGTTCTTGAACCCCCTAAATATCAAACCAAATATTCATGTACAAACAAATCTTGGAACCTGAAAATACTTTGGTTTTTTATAAATCTCTCAGGAGAAATGAAAAATCCCATTAGTCTTCGGCAGCACTAGATAGTTTGTGTCGAAGGGGTACAGTAACTACCTACTGGAATGGGAAAGTTTTTCTCATTCCATAAACATTATTTTATTGTATAAAATTATAATTTTAATATTCAACGACTCCAAATATATTTATTAATTTGAAGTATTCTAAATATATTCCAGTCAATTGGACGTGACTTACATAAAAATGTTAAGGGGAAATATTTGTCGCTTAATATGTTGTAGTCAAATGCGTATGGCCGGTGCCAGTGTGGATCACTCCATTTAGTAGCCAACAATATGTGACAATAATGGGCCTTATTTATTCACTTTACTGTTCCGCTTTCCCATAGGTAAATATAAATTTCTAAATGCATCCTTTCAAATCCAGTTGGGATTTACATATTTATCATATGGAAACATGGTGACAGCCCTTCGCACTTCTCAATCAATATTGATAACATTTATTCACATTAATCACATTAAAATGAATGAGAAATTTTATTCAAAATGTCATTAAAATATCATTTGACTGTTTTTATCTTGCATTTGGAGAGGCTTCCGGTGCCATCCAGCTTCTCGCTTCTTCTTCCGTTATCTTACGTCCAAGAACATGCCCTGCCACAGCTTTAAGCATATCTAAAAAACCTGACTCGGCTTCCCCTGAAAACGAGAGGATCACGCAAGCAATCAGAATTGATAGTAAAGCAAGTTTCATTTTCTAAAAAGTTGAAATGAATTTTCCTGTGATTTCCATCCAATTTATAGGGTAAGCCATTTGTACTTCTAGCGCATTGCATGATTGCAACATCTGGACTGCTGTCAATATATGTTTTATTCACAACTTTCTCATTTCCCTTTAATAATTAATCATGCAATTTGAACACCTTTGGTCAAATATTTCAATTTCTCACGCAAAAGCTATTTTAATCCCAGACAGAAAAGGGAAAAGTAGAATAAAAAGTGATTCAAAATTCAGAATAAATAAAAAATTGTCCATGTTACACAAAGTGCTTATGATAAATTATGAAATTACTAAAATTCTAACAAAAGGTTTCGATAGGACATAAAAGGCAAACACGTAACAAAATAACGCGATTTATGCCATACCGAGGGGGGGAATTTACATATATAAGATTATATATATTCATTTATGTCTGCTTTCTTGTTTTAAAGATATTTGGACATCAGAATCGAATGCTATAATATAAAAACTTTCATATATTATCAAACATCGGTGATCTTATATTATAGAAATAAATTCATATTCTTCAACACATGGTGGAGCAATGAACCAAATCTTTAATAATATAAGAAATTTTGAATAAATATATAGATAATCTCTATTCCTATTCTCTTTTGTGCGATGCTCACTGTTCCACCATCAGTTTACACTTTCATAGGCTTCATGGGTGATATAGACAATTTGTAAGACTTATTCCTTTGGCTTTCAGAGTTTCTTTATCGCCTTGAAGTGAATAGCACTTGGTTCGAAGGAACACCTATTCTTTATATTGATTTCCATTATTCTGATCCTTGACTTTCCTGATTATTGAAGAAATTTTATCTGAGAACAATGGATCAGTCACTGGATAATTTAAAGTATCTAGGAGCCCACCAGCAATCATTTCTGGATACAGCTGTAAGCGTAAATCCAAATTTTTACTCTCTAAAAAGATGGAATCTGTGTCACCAGCTACGATATTAATTTGGCAATTGAATTCTTCTCTATAACTCTGAAGTTCTTTATATTGAAAGTGGTTCATGCGAAGTTTGGATAAATCAAGTACGGTTTGTCCAACACACATTGGTCTATCTAAACACACCATTTTCTTATCATGCATAACAGCAATGAGATCATCCGCAATTCTGATGCTACGACGAAACATAAGATGGCTACAATAAGTTATCAATCTTTTGCCTTTGCTGCATTATCTCAAATTTACACGTTTCTTCAAGTTTTCAACAGATTTACCATATAAACTATTGTTTTTTAACATAATAATCTCACTGAAATAAATCTCACACATATTTTAATAATACCATCCATTTCAGTCAGATCTTCTAGCCATCTGAACTCACCAACAGGAGATTTCTGAGATAAAGCCCATCCATATAAATTATTAACATCTGGAAACATCAATTGAGTTGACTCAACATGATGTTTGTTGATAAATATCATTTCACCCCGAATACCTGCCTCAAGCAAGCGGTAGAGCTCTGGATTTTGAATAAGCTTTATTGGTTCAGTCAGCTGTTTCAGAGCTGACGTCCGACTCAATCGTGGGATAGAAACAAAAGAGATTGCTTCCAATCCATCTTCAACAAAGTTTTTGTCTTTGAAAGTTTGAGAAACATCGGCCCACAGTAAAACATCCAGCATAAAGTACACTAGCATATAATCTAACAGTGTCCACAGTTGTGCTGTTGCCATATTTGAAGAGCATGTAAATATTCTGTGTCATTAATTCCTAACGAAATCGGTGGAAACTCAGTTATTGTTTGTAATACATCCATCAATGTAGCAATATCACAAGGATATGCCTTTACCAGTTATTAGATGCGAATTAAAAATCCTTGAAATAAGTGGAAGACTTGGTAAACCTTTTGATAAATTTCCCAAGCTGCTATTTAAAAATTGCAGTGAATCAATGAATCTAATTCTTCTGTCTTTTGATGTCGCTGTAAGTGTGAGAAACCTTTCTGTTGATTGAGTTATAACATTTAAATTCCAATCTTGGAATTTTCCAATTGTATATTTTAATATATAATGAATGTCAAATCCACGAAGATTGTGAAATACAACAGGTAAAGATGGATTGATTCTCCTAGACAAATTACAATCTTGACATGCTGCTTCGAGATATCTGTCAAATGATCATGATTTCGAACAGGTATATTGATTTCGTAAATTCTTCCTGATGTTCCTAAATGAGTTCCATCATTTCCTTTGGTGCATTGAATCGGACATTGAATCGGATCTTCGCCTTAAACTGACAAACATTGAGCCCGATATTTCTTTTTTAGTTAATAATAAACAGGCCCAACCTTCTCAGTAACGATTTTTGAAGTCATATATATATATATACAATGAAGTTCTTGCCAGATATGTTGTGCTTTTTCATATAATCATCGGTCGTGACTCCTTTCGAAATTGGCGGTATATCATACGAATCTTTTAAAACTTTTAAAGAAGTTGCAAAATTATATGGGAATATCCCTTAAGAATTAACAATAGTTAATCATTCAGCTGATGTTAAGGCAGAGATGTCAGGGTTTTTACTGCATCATTTAAACTGGAACTAACAAATTGACAAGAATCGATAAATTTAATACTTAAACTATCAACTATTGCTGTTAAAGTCAAAATCCTTTTGCTGCTGTTAGGAATACAACTAATATCTCAACTTTTCATTTCATTTAAACCATATTTAAGAATATGATGTAAATCATATCCACGTAAATTATGAAAAATGACAGGCATGAAAAACCTAATTTTTCTTGAAATATTACATTTGGAACAAACAACCCCCAAATACATACCCGTGTAATGATCATGAATTTTAACTGGGCTTTTTAATAGTTTATTGCACATGTAACAAATGATTGAATAACGAAAGGATCGTTTTTGGTCAGAAGAAAGAAATTCCATTTTCTTTTTCGGAATTATTTAAAAAGTAAGGTAAAACTATTTTTTCACCGATTTCATTGATTTCAGTCAAACATTGTTCAATACAGTTTAATCCATAAAAACTCTTATATATCTTTTCACCAGTAAAATTATTAATTAATAATTGTCCGGCTGAAATCTGCAAGTGGAGCTAAAAATATTTATCATTCTTAGGTAAAACAGCCACAAAATCAGCATATACAACAAAAGGAGGAGTCACAATCTTAGACCAATCTTTACATATCAAGTTCTTATCGAAAGGTAATCTATAAAAGGCTGTACTTAATTGGTTTTTCCCAAATAATGATTGATGTTTCTGGAAAGTTTCAGCCAATTCGAATCCATTCAAGCATCATTCACACTAAATACTCTGAATTCTAAAATATGAAACAGTATTACAATTGCTATGTAACGAAAAGAGTAACTTTGATCTAACAAAATAAATTAATAGGAATTCCACCTACAACTTTAAACCTATGTATTACATCTACGTAAGAATCTTTCAAAACTTCATTATCATTAACATTTATTAAGTCAAACTCATCATACAAAAGAACATTAATCACCTATCTAGGATTTTAAGTCTCAAATTTCGGAATATTACACAATTTCATTGGCAAATCAGAAAAATCAGACAAGATCTGATGGATTATAACTAGATGCTCCATTTCTGTCATGTCTACTAACCTCATCATATTTTATAAAAGACAAAATACTATGGATGAAACAGATGTGTCAGTGTTCTTCACATTAACCGTACAATGTTTTAGCGATAATTTTAGAGGAGTATCAATACTTCCTTGTCCATTCAACCTACTTATTTGTGAATATTTTGTCAATTTAAAACTAATTTCCTTAATTTTATTAATTGACCAGTTGCTACCATTTTCGCAGACTTGAGTTTTTTTTCATTCAAAAGAGCAATACTGTCATCTAAAAAGGTGTCACACATGGGTTTCGCCGAATTAGATATTATAAAAGACTGAAATTGTCCATCTTTTCAAATTCTACATCAATGCAGAATTGAATTTTAACATATCCCATTTTGAATATAACAGAATTTAATTTAGTTAATAATAATGTAGGGATAATTAATTTATTTAAATAAAAGAAACCATTTTAACAAAAGCATGTGCCTTATTCAAAATAAATTTAATTAAAGATTAATTAGAACCACCATATTGAACGATATTTTAGTCATTTGATGAATGAACAACTTCATCATCGAAAATTACGAATAGTTTTGTTGGTTGTGGCCAAACAGTAACAATTCGTCTTTTGTTTAGATATATAAATGCAAAAAGATTCTTCTTTGTACAAGAAAATTGATTTAAATTTGTATAGTGTTGACTATAAAAGTCAGAAAATTTATATTTTAGAAGCTATTAAAAATTGCGAATATAAAGAAGGTGACTCGTTTATTCACATGTCGATAGTATTTTTTTCATTATTTCATGGCAATTGATGTCATCATAGACTTTACATTGACAATAATTCGGGTAAAGATTACTTTAATTATAAAATACCATTAAAATTATTCAAAGGTTTTTTAAACATCATAAAATAAAAGAAATTCGAATATTAAATTGCAATTATTACACAAGATTCACAATAATATTGTTTAGTCAATATCTTTATATAGGGAAATTTATAAATTTAGGAAATATTTAGCTATGAAGTTCTGGAAAATTTGATTTGAAGACTTTGAAAAATTTAGGAAATTTATTTTGGTGATTTTTTGAGTTGGTGATATCTTGTAAATATCTTGTATCCTATACGTGTGATTTTTTATCAAGTGAAATATATTTTTATTGATTTTTTCTACAAGGTTTTCCAAGTATTTTTGATTAATTAAATTGTTTATATATCAAGTGGTGTGACCTTCATACTAATGTACTTTGAGTTTTTATATAATTTTATATAATTCATTCCGCATCCCCCCCTCGGTATTGCATAAATTGCGTTATTTTGTTACGTTTTTGCCTTTTATGTCCTATCGAAACCTTTTGTTAGAATTTTAGTAATTTCATAATTTATCATAAGCATTTTGTAACANACCAAAGGTGTTCAAATTGCATGATTAATTATTAAAGGGAAATGAGAAAGTTGTGAATAAAACATATATTGACAGCAGTCCAGATGTTGCAATCATGCAATGCGCTAGAAGTACAAATGGCTTACCCTATAAATTGGATGGAAATCACAGGAAAATTCATTTCAACTTTTAAGAAAATGAAACTTGCTTTACTATCAATTCTGATTGCTTGCGTGATCCTCTCGTTTTCAGGGGAAGCCGAGTCAGGTTTTTTAGATATGCTTAAAGCTGTGGCAGGGCATGTTCTTGGACGTAAGATAACGGAAGAAGAAGCGAGAAGCTGGATGGCACCGGAAGCCTCTCCAAATGCAAGATAAAAACAGTCAAATGATATTTTAATGACATTTTGAATAAAATTTCTCATTCATTTTAATGTGATTAATGTGAATAAATGTTATCAATATTGATTGAGAAGTGCGAAGGGCTGTCACCATGTTTCCATATGATAAATATGTAAATCCCAACTGGATTTGAAAGGATGCATTTAGAAATTTATATTTACCTATGGGAAAGCGGAACAGTAAAGTGAATAAATAAGGCCCATTATTGTCACATATTGTTGGCTACTAAATGGAGTGATCCACACTGGCACCGGCCATACGCATTTGACTACAACATATTAAGCTACAAATATTTCCCCTTAACATTTTTATGTAAGTCACGTCCAATTGACTGGAATATATTTAGAATACTTCAAATTAATAAATATATTTGGAGTCGTTGAATATTAAAATTATAATTTTATACAATAAAATAATGTTTATGGAATGAGAAAAACTTTCCCATTCCAGTAGGTAGTTACTGTACCCCTTCGACACAAACTATCTAGTGCTGCCGAAGACTAATGGGATTTTTCATTTCTCCTGAGAGATTTATAAAAAACCAAAGTATTTTCAGGTTCCAAGATTTGTTTGTACATGAATATTTGGTTTGATATTTAGGGGGTTCAAGAACTTATGTGAAATTATGGTAATAATTAAGTAAATTAAAGTAAATTAGGGTAAAAAAACTTTTAAATAAGTGGTAATTTTAAATTAATAAAAAACACGTGGAAATGTATCATGAAAACTTAAGTAAAATAAAGTAAATTTGAATAATATTTAAATATAACTATTAGATTTTAAATTTATGGTGTGATATGGTATGAAGGATCACCGATTACTACGAATTTTAAATGCAAATTTTTATGAAATAATAATATTAATAAAATAATAATAATAATAATAATAATAATAATAATAATAATAATAATAATAATAATAATAATAATAATAATAATATTTATAATAATAATAATAATAATAATAGTAATAATTCAACAAGCAACCAGGTGCATACTAACAAATGCTTAAAAACAAATATCAACAACTAACACACACATACAAATAATAGCAATTAAATACAAAATATAGATACAAAGTTAATTCTTAATTCATCACGTAGAATGTGTACTATTTCTTTCTATTTATATACTTGACAGCATATTCATTGGAAAGGACAAGATAACTTTGAAGGATCTGCATAGACCAAACAAAACTCTAGACATTACAATCTAGATCCTTGTTCGGATTCGTAATGTATACGAACATTTTCCTCTATGTTGATTTCTGATAGCTGATTTATCCTATAAGTCAACCGCCGGTTCTTCATATTAGGGAACAGTTTTCCCATCTTCAATAATATCGTTTGGAAGACATATGCTTCTTGCTCATCAATCATTTTGAATCTTGTTTTTGGTCAATAATCGAACGATTTAAACACAATTAATTAACTTATTTCAATAACTTAATAAATAGTCTAGAATTACTTTGTCTGTTGTTGGAATGAAAATCATTGATTTTATCAAATTAGGAAAGTAGATGTATTATGTCCACTCCAAATCCTGTAGGAATCCTCGGATCTCTCAAATCTTAAATTTATAAATAATGATATGTTGTCAATAATTATAGACATTGATAACATTTAACTAGATTATAAATATAATTATATTTAAATAAAATTACCAGTATATTGCCCTCCCCACCCAACATCTGAGAAATGAGCTAAATCTATAATAAAATAAATGGATAAGGTAAAAAATAATGAGCATTTTCTAATCATCAGATATGAGATATATTATATGAGACCATCAGATATTTTGTTATTGGAAGTAAATGACGGCGTTCTTTTTTGTCTGTAGAAAGATTTTTGTTGCGGAGTCTTAATTTTTAATAGAATATCTTTAGTGCTAGTAAAGAATGCGCACTGCTAATGCAGTGCCTATACTGAATAATAATTGCGTGAATGAGGTACCAGTTTCTGAATGAATGGTGGTACCCCAATCTTGCAGCACCATAAGGATTAAATCTGAACAATTGAAGGTGATTGATAAAGGTCAGAGAGAAATCTTTAAGAGTTGATGAAAACGTTATATCATACCTTTTGTATAGGGTGGTAATTTGTGTATTATATGTTTGAATTCGAATTTCTGTGAGAGGATTTTGAAATATTTTGGATAAAAATTAGGAATGAAGTTAAACCTTTATGGAATGAAATCAAACTTCTTATTTTAGGCGTTCTTATATTATGTATGGTTGAGGGAGGGTTTAGTGTTGTAATTCAATTGCTTTGATCCTTTCAAGTTTTGAGCCCAATATAAATCATTTGACCGAACTTAAGCAGGCTCAAGGATTTCACTGATTTCATTCGATAGTTAAAATATTTTCATTAATATAATTTTGAATAAAATAATTTTAATTATATTTTTGATGTTGTGAACTACTGAATTATAATAAAAATAAATAATTAAAAGTAATTAAAAATGAAGATAAATACAATTAATCATTCCATAATTATAAAGTTTAGTAAGTCATCTGTATAGAGTGGAATATTTATCTGTTATTTACTAAGTAAAAGGGAGGCTACTAAAATGTGGAGAAATCTAATTCATATTTTCCTTTATTTATCCTGTGATAAAAATATCCTTAAAACAAGGAAGCAACATAAATAAATATCGCCATTCGTACATCTTTTTCACTATATATTTCGATAGCATCACTATCATCATCAGGTTACCTATATTCATGACGGTTGAATATATATACTCTATTGATAATATATAAATAAAATATAAAATCTATAAATTTTTAAATCATAAATACCAATTTTAAATAATTATTTTTAAAAATAATTTTCAACAATCAATTATTTTAAACATTTTAAATTCTTTAAAGATATTATTTTAATTATTTTTTTAATTATTTAACATAACTATTATTAATATACATCAACATACAAAAACTTAATTGAAAACATTCAACGCACACGTATTCACTGCATTCTGCACATTAATTTTAGGATTAAAAGTCATTATCAATAATGCTTCACATCCTACAAAATCCTACATTCCTAATTCTCTCATACAGACTATATTATAATCCTTAATATTAGACACTCAATTCGGTCGACAGTGTTCTTGAACTCGAGTACAGAGATGATGGGAAAACTCTCCAAAATATGTGGCATTACATACATTACATGTGAATTGATAATCGAGATCTGAACACAATTCAACCGGAGTTTGAGATTTACTAACAAACATACTACGTACTTTGAACGAATTTGAAACAATTCTATAATTCAATTTACCCAACTGTTTATCTATCTTTCTTTTTGAAATCTTTATATCCTTCCGAATACAGCAATACCATAGTATATTTTGGCTCATCTTGTATGTTAGTATCAATATTCATATTCATTACATCATTTGACATATCAGTCAATTTACATTCATTCATACAACATTTATCAACAGTCTCTTTCAACGTTAACAATAAAAACCGTTTTTGAGTAGCCATTCTTCACCAGTAATTCAACTAATTTATCTACACTTTTTACTGAATTTTTAAAAGTTGAAGATAAGCACCATGATTGATAAACCAATCCTTTCACCATATTTCTTTTATATTTAAATTCACAAACACTCTCTGTTTGTTTTCTGTAAATTTCTGTCTTATATTGTTCATCTTTACTTTTAATTAACAAGTCAAGAAATGCTATGGATGAATCCTTCTCAGTTTCACATGTGAATACAATGTTCTTATGCAATCCATTCATGTAATGCAAAAATGGTTTCACATGTTCCTTATTTTTAAATATCAGAAAAATATCATTAACATATCTTTTATACACAATTGGTTTTTCATATTGAAAAGAAGCAATTTTCTTTTATTAACATGCAAAAAATAGTGGCGCCATTGTTGGTGCTAAGGACGTACTCATAGCCACTCCATCAATATGTTCATACCATTTATTATTAAAAAGAGAATTAACTTTGGAAGTTTCAAAAGTAGGTAGTTAGTGGCTTACTGCAGCACGATTTTTTTTGCTGCAACTTTTGATTACGCAAATTTTTTCAATACAAAAATCCGACTACCGCTAAAAAAGCATTGAATTTTCACACTATAGTGAGGGGGTCTCAATGGTCGTTGGATTTTCAATACAAAAATCCGACTACCACTAAAAAAGCATGGAATTTTCACACTATAGTGAGGGGGTCTCAATGGTCCTAGGATTTTCAATACAAAAATCCGACTACCACTAAAAAAGCATGGAATTTTCACACTATAGTGAGGGGGTCTCAATGGTCCTGGGATTTTCAATACAAAAATCCGACTACCACTAAAAAAGCATGGAATTTTCACATTATAGTGAGGGGGTCTCAATGGTCCTGGGATTTTCAATACAAAAATCCGACTATCAATAAAAAGCATGGTAATTTAAGGTCTCAGGATATTTTCAATACAAAAATCCGACTATAAATAAAAAAGCTAAGGATTTTTCAGACTATAGTGAGGTGGGTCTTCTTGGTCCTGAGAACTTCAATAGAAAAAAGGTGGTCTACACTAAAAAACGTGGTAAATTTTTTCAATTACAGTAAATAATGGTCCAAATTTTTCAATTACATTAAATTATGGTCCTAAAAAATTAAATTAAAGTAAATTATGGTTCTAAAAAATTAAATTACAGTAAATTATGGGTCTAAAAATTGAATTACAGTAAATTATGGCTCAAATTTTTAAATTAAAGTAAATAATGGTCCTAAAAAATTAAATTAAAGTAAATTATGGTTCTAAAAAATTAAATTACAGTAAATTATGGGTCTAAAAATTGAATTACAGTAAATTATGGCTCAAATTTTTAAAATAAAGTAAATAATAGTTCAAAATTTAAGATTAAAGTTAATTAAGGGCTCAACTAAGTAAGTTAAGGTTTAAATTTTTAAATTAAAGTAAATAATGGTTCAAATTTTTAATTAAAGTAAATCAAGGTCCAAAATTTTAAATTAAAGTAATGAATGGGCTCAAATAACTAAATTAAGGTTCTAAAAAATTAAATTAAAGTAAATATTGGTCCAAATTTTAAAATTAAGTAATCAATGGTAAAAAAATTTTAAATTAAAGTTAAATAAGTAAATTAAAGTAATGTAATAAGTAAATTAAAATAATTTAATAAGTAAATTAAAGTAAGATTTTAAAATTTATTAACAAAAAGTTGAAATAATAGAAGGTGTTTGAGAATTGAAATTTTTTAATGAAAATTTTTATGAAATAATTTTTTAAGTAATTTTTAATAGAAATTTTTATGAAATATTTTTCAATGGTAATTTTTAATGGAAATTTTTTATGAATAATTTTCAATGGTAATTTTAGATGGAAATTTTTAAGATAATTTTTAATGAAAATTTTTATGAAATATTTTTCAAAGACAAATTTTAATAATAATTCAACAACAAACCAACAACTTAGTACCAACAACCAGTAACTTACGAACATGTATTTACAACCAGATACCTACAACTAGTTACTAACAACCAGTTACCTGATACCAACTACTCACAACCGACAACAATCATGCACTAAGCATTATCAACCAAGTACCTACAACCACCTACCAACTACTAACAACTAAAAAAAAACAACTGACAACTAGCTACAACCTACCAAGTACATACAACCCACAACAACCAGCTAACAACTAACTACCAGATACCAAGTACTCACAACTAGTTACTAACAATCAGATACCTACAACTAGTTACTAACAACTAGTTACCTGATAGCAACCAACTAGGTACCAGATACCAAGTACTAATTAAATTAAAGTTAATTATGGTCCTAAAAAATTAAATTAAGGTTCATATTTTCGAATTAAAGTAATTAATGGGCTCAGATTTTTCAATTACATTAAATTATGGTCCTAAAAATTAAATTAAAGTAAATAATGGTCTAAAAAATTAAATTAAAGTAAATAATGGTTCTAAAAAATTAAATTACAGTAAATAATGGTTCAAATTTTTCAATTACATTAAATTATGGTCCTAAAAAATTAAATTAAAGTAAATTAAGGTTCAAATTTTTAAAATAAAGTAAATTATGGTTCTAAAAAATTAAATTACAGTAAATTATGGTTCTAAAAAAATTAAATTACAGTAAATAATGGTCCAAATTTTTAAATTAAGTAATCAATGGTAAAAAATTTTAAATAAGTAAATTAAAGTAATAATTTTTTAAATAAGTAAATTAAAGTAAATTAAAGTAAGATTTTAAAATTTATTAACAAAAAGTTGAAATAACAGAAGGTGTTTGAGAATTGAAATTTTTTAATGAAAATTTTTATGAAATATTTTTTCAATGGTAATTTTTAATTGAAATTTTTTATGAATAATTTTCAATGATAATTTTAGATGGAAATTTTTATGAAATATTTTTCAAAGACAAATTTTAATAATAATTCAACAACAAACCAACATTTTAGTACCAATAACCAGTAACTTATGAACATTTATTAACAACCAGATACCTACAACTAGTTACTAACAACTAGTTACCTGATACCAAGTACTTACAACTAGTTACTAACAACTAACTACCACCTACCAACTACTCACAACCAACATCAACCAGATACTAAACATTAATTACCAACTACTAAGTACCTACCAAGTACATACAACCAATATCAACCAGATACCTACAACTAGATACTTACAACCAACTACTAAGTACCTACCAAGTACATACAACCAACAACAACCAGCTAACAACTAAATACCAAGTACATACAACCAACATCAACCAGACACCTACAACTAGATACTAACAACTAGTTACCTGATACTAAGTACCTACAACCACCTACCCATTAACTAGCTACAACCAGCTAACTAGGTACTAGATACCAAGTACTAACAACCAAGTACAAGATACCAAGTACTAAGCACTGTCAACTAGATACCAAGCACTTACATCCAGATGACCACATGAAATTATTAGTTAAATATGAAAATAATGGTTATAATTAGTTGTTTAGTAAATTATGGTGTAAAATTAAGTAATAAAGGATAATTAGGTAAATTTTAAATAAGTAAATTAAGGTTCAAAATTTAAAATTAAGTAACCAATGGTAAAATTAAAGCTAAATGAGTAAATTAAAGTAATAATTTTTAAATAAGTAATGTAATAAGTAAATTAAACTAAGATTTTTAAATTTATTATCAAAAGTTTGAATAACCACCAACTTTTTTGAGAAATGTAATTTTTAATGAAAATTTAAATGGAATTTTTTTTTTAAGTTAATTTTAATGAAATAATTTTATAAGTAATTTTTAATAGAAATTTTTATGGAATAATTTTTAAGATAATTTTTTAAGCTAATTTTTATGAAATATTTTTTTTTAAAGATCATCAATGTGTAAATATTCTTAGAAAATTATTGAAAAAATTACAAAAATCAAAAAAACATCAAAAATTTATTCTATCACTTAATTATTAGCCTAATTGTCAATGAAATTAATCTTTATTTAAAAACTATTCAATAAAATACAACTAATTATCAAGAAATTAATTAAATTTATCAGTCAACATGAAATTCTTAGAAAATTATTCAATATCCTCATCAAAATTTATCCTATCACTTGATTATTGTAAAAACTCTAATTATTAACATTAAAAATAGATTTTTATTTAAAATTTAAAAAACAAGTCAATAAAAATACATTCAATTATCAAGAAATTAATTAAATTTACCTTAGAATTAGCATTAAATTACAGATATTCACAAAAAATTACGGAAATCCGCAAAAATAATAGAAAATTACAAAAATAATGGAAATCCACAAAAATGATAGAAATCCCCAAAAATAATAGAAAATTACAAAAATGATGGAAATTCACAAAAATGATAGAAAATTACAAAAAAATCGATAGAAATTTACTTGAATAAAACCATCAACTCTAAAAATTATCAATGAATGCCTTAAACAAATTTACCTAAATAATCATTCAAATAAAAGCATTAAATACCCTTACGACATGTTGAATGTGAGTAGTACCCTTGTGAGCAATACCCATAGGGGGACAGAATATTTTGTCGGATAAACTCCGAGTATATATTAATTAACTCATTTAAATTTAATCATTGATTCAGTCAAATTATCATAAATTTCGATAAAAATTCTAAAGTGGTAAGCAATGTAAAATGAAAAGAGAAATATTCTTTAAACTTTGATAAAATTAACAATGAAGGTGGTAAGAATCTTCATTAAAGTGAGGAAATTATTCATTACTCGATGATAAATTCAAATGGGTGAAAAGAATTGGTGAAAAGAATGGGCATAGATAAGAAGAAGGTTGATAAGAATGGAAATATATTTAAAGTTATTTCATAAAATTCACAAATTTAATAAAAAAAACTCTTAAATGAAATACTTGTGGGGAATAATTAATCAAAATCGGGGGATATAAGTGATAATAATTAGTTGAAAATAGAGAATTGGGGGAATATAAGTGAGGAAGATATGTAATTTAAATTATTACATAATAAGCCGTGACTATTTTGTTACATAACAAGCTGTGAATGGTATTTTATTGAGAATTACTGATTAGGTCTTTTTTAATATTTTTGAATAAGTACTTTAATACCTTAATAATTTAAATGTTTTGATTTACACTAAATAATTTCTAAATCAATTACCCTTTTAATCAAAATAAGATCAATTATATACCTTTTTTATAAAATTCAGTTAAAATTAAATACTTTACACTAAATTTAAAATTTCTAAATTTAATAAGTAAAGCTTTTTTAAATAAATTTATATAAGAAATTAATTTATTACCAGTTATATACTTTTAAATTTATTGATGGAATAAGACATTAGAAATATAAAGGTTTTTGTTGTATAAGTCCTGTAATAATAGCTATTTATTAATAAATTTATTATTTTACGTTAAATATTTCAAAAACAATTATCATATTATTAATTATATTACCATCTTTAATCAAAATAAGATAAATATTCAAATAGATAACTTTTATAAATACAATTAAAATTAAATACTTTTCACTAAATTTAAAAATATAAGTTTTATAAGAAAATATGAATAAGAAATTAGTGTATTAGCAGTTATAGACTTTTTAAACTTATTGATTAGGCAGTAGAAAGTAACTTTTTTTAAGTCCTTTAATATTATATTCTATTCATTATTAAATTTACTATTTTACACTAAATATTTCGAAATCAATTATCATAAAAAAAAGCAATTATCATAAAAATTATTTAAATGTAATACTCAAATATTTGTCTTAAAAATTAAATCAAAATTAAATACTTCACTAAATTTTAAGTATAGTTTTTTAAATTCTCAAATAAATGTTAACAAGATATTAATTTATTAATCATTATATACTTTTTAAACTTATTATTAGAAGAAAAAGTAGAATAATATTGAAAATATATACAATTTAAAAATACAATAAAAATTAAATTATATACTAGGTAAAATGTTGGTAAAATGATGGTAAAATAATTTACTTTATTTTAAAAATTTGAACCTTAATTTACTTTAATTTAATTTTTTAGTACCATAATTTACTGTAATTTAATTTTTTAGGACCATAATTTAATGTAATTGAAAAATTTGAACCATTATTTACTGTAATTTAATTTTTTAGAACCATTATTTACTTTAATTTAATTTTTAGGACCATAATTTAATGTAATTGAAAAATCTGAGCCCATTAATTACTTTAATTCGAAAATATGAACCTTAATTTAATTTTTTAGGACCATAATTAACTTTAATTTAATTAGTACTTGGTATCTGGTACCTAGTTGGTTGCTATCAGGTAACTAGTTGTTAGTAACTAGTTGTAGGTATCTGATTGTTAGTAACTAGTTGTGAGTACTTGGTATCTGGTAGTTAGTTGTTAGCTGGTTGTTGTGGGTTGTATGTACTTGGTAGGTTGTAGCTAGTTGTCAGTTGTTTTTTTTTAGTTGTTAGTAGTTGGTAGGTGGTTGTAGGTACTTGGTTGATAATGCTTAGTGCATGATTGTTGTCGGTTGTGAGTAGTTGGTATCAGGTAACTGGTTGTTAGTAACTAGTTGTAGGTATCTGGTTGTAAATACATGTTCGTAAGTTACTGGTTGTTGGTACTAAGTTGTTGGTTTGTTGTTGAATTATTATTAAAATTTGTCTTTGAAAAATATTTCATAAAAATTTTCATTAAAAATTATCTTAAAAATTTCCATCTAAAATTACCATTGAAAATTATTCATAAAAAATTTCCATTAAAAATTAACTTAAAAAATTATTTCATAAAAATTTTCATTAAAGTACAAAAATTTATTAAAGAAAAATAACAAAACATAACTAGTATGTTAGTATCAATAAAACAGGCAAGCTGTTATATGGGATTGAATCTTCTAGAGTGCTCTTTTAAGGATGCTGGCACTATCATCCGTTCTCTGAATCTTTTTTTCTTGGGTGTGTTATTGGAAGAATCCTCTGTGGTTTTCGTATGTCTTTCTGTAGCCCTTTATCACTCTCTCGATCATTTTGGTCTTCACTGGTTCATACTCGTCATATTTAATTCCGAGTTTCCTGAATATGTCTCCGTTTCTTTTGTCCCATGTTCCTAGGGAGCATACTACGAATGTTTCAACGGTTGTGTATGTATTTGTTGCTTCAGATATGTCTTGTGCAAGCTTCCTGTATTTGTTCTGGTTCTTTGTTCTTGATGCCTCAATTGTTATTATGTCATCGAATGGGCATTTTATGTCAATTATCATGATATGTTCTTTCATTCTGACTACTATGTCTGGTTTTAACATTTCTTTTGCCTCCTTTGGTTTTTTCTCCACTTCAAAGTTGAGCTCTTTCTTTCTTAAAATCACTTCAAGCGCTTTCTGAACTTCATTGTGTTTGTTTGTTCTCATTCTGGTACCTCTGACGCACATATTTAGGACATGTATTGAAGACTCGTGTGGGTTGTCACAATTTCTGCATTTTGTACTTCCGAGTCTGCCTCCTTGGTTCGACTGTTTCATGTTGATGTCCAACATGTTTGCCCTTTCTTTGATTAGGAATCTCCATTCAAAATCTTTTAAGTTTTTGGGCATTTTCCACTCTGTGAATTCTGATTGTGGAAGCCTAAGGATATGACCTTGACAGTTTGCTAATTTCCATTTCTGGAAGTATGCTTCTCTGATCATTTTGTGTAGCTTTTTTTAGGCTTCGTCTAAGAATGGAGGAAAGACTTCTTCAGGTTTTTCTTGATTGTAGGATTTGATGTTACATCCAGTGCCAATATTTCGTGATAGGAAAGTCAATTTGATATCATGATCGTTGTATAATTGAGTTATTGCATTCTTTACTCTATCTAACCATGATTTTTTTGCCGAATTTGTTCTTTTATGGGCATATGTTCCATCTAACCATTTTAATGAATCTGATAATGAGTTGATGGGGGAATCGGTTCTTGTTTCGGCTACATCTATTAATTCTTCCGTTAATATGTTTACTATTGCCGAATGACTGCTGTTTATCAACTTTAGGAAACGACAAATTGTTTGAATGATCTGTTCGTCTACTATCTTTGTAATACCAATGCCTCCTTTTTCAGTCGGGGAGTAAAAAATTGCGTCCATTAGAGGGCTTTTATGTTGTAGGTCAAGCACCTCTTTATCCTTTATTAGCATTCTAATTTTGTCATCAAATTTTCCAGCTTCACTTTTAGCTATTTCTTCGGCTTGCAAGATGAATATGAATTTTGAATGGCAAAAGATGTTATATGCCTCGATTTTCTGGTGAGCCCTCAACGAAGATTTGAAAATGCTGATTGCTTTGTCTTCAACTTCTTTGAAAATTTGATTTAGATCATTTTTCTTTGTGCTACCAACTGTGACACCAAGGTAAGTGTAAAGATTTTCCTCATTTATATGTTTGATCTTTGTTCCGTCTAGAAAGATGTTGTTTTCCCATCCAATAGCTTCTCTCTTATTTAGGTAGTAGCCACATTTTTCTGGTTTAAAAACAAGGTGTGCCAGCTTAGCCTGTTCTACTATTATGTTGAGCATTTCTTGGATTTGGTGGTGCTGTGGTGCGATAAGAACGAGATCATCTGCGTATGCTAAAATGCTTATTTTCTCTCCAGCTATTTCGACTCCTTTCCCACTATTTATTGCAGCTTGTATTAGATATTCGATACAGAGGCTGAAGATGGTCATTGATAGTGGGCATCCTTGTCTAACACCTTTTACTTGTTTGATTTGGCTTGATCTGGTGTCACCACTTTGATATATAGTGTGACAGTCTTTATAGCATTCTTGCAATAGGCTTATGGTGTTTTTATTTAGGCCTTTCTGTTCTAGAGTATGCCAGATCACTTCGTGTGGAATGCTGCCGAAGGCATCCGCAAGATCCAAGAACACTAGGTGGCACTCACATCCTTTGTATCTTTTTCTGTTGGGCTTTTCTTTTTGAACAGTGATGATGTAATTATGTTCATCACACCCATTGGATATATTCACTGCCTTTTGCCATTCCGAAATTAACCTGTGTTCGTGGATCCATTGGAGAATTCTTTTGTTAAGGATTTTCATAAAAATTCTATAACTTGTGGGCATTAATGCTATTGGCCTCCAATTTGCCGGATTGTGTGCTTGGTTACTTTTGCCTGGTTTTATAATTAACTTTGTAACATAAGTTTTCCATGAATCTGGGATGTTTTTGGATTCTATTATTTTCATTAAAAATTATCTTAAAAATTTCCATCTAAAATTACCATTGAAAATTATTCATAAAAAATTTCCATTAAAAATTAACTTAAAAAATTATTTCATAAAAATTTTCATTAAAAATTACCATTGAAAAATATTTCATAAAAATTTCTATTAAAAATTACTTAAAAAATTATTTCATAAAAATTTTCATTAAAAAATTTCAATTCTCAAACACCTTCTATTATTTCAACTTTTTGTTAATAAATTTTAAAATCTTACTTTAATTTACTTATTAAATTATTTTAATTTACTTATTACATTACTTTAATTTACTTATTTAACTTTAATTTAAAATTTTTTTACCATTGATTACTTAATTTTAAAATTTGGACCAATATTTACTTTAATTTAATTTTTTAGAACCTTAATTTAGTTATTTGAGCCCATTCATTACTTTAATTTAAAATTTTGGACCTTGATTTACTTTAATTTAAAAATTTAAACCTTAACTTACTTAGTTGAGCCCTTAATTAACTTTAATCTTAAATTTTGAACTATTATTTACTTTATTTTAAAAATTTGAGCCATAATTTACTGTAATTCAATTTTTAGACCCATAATTTATTGTAATTTAATTTTTTAGAACCATAATTTACTGTAATTTAATTTTTTAGGACCATTATTTACTTTAATTTAAAAATTTGAGCCATAATTTACTGTAATTCAATTTTTAGACCCATAATTTACTGTAATTTAATTTTTTAGAACCATAATTTACTTTAATTTAATTTTTTAGGACCATAATTTAATGTAATTGAAAAATTTGGACCATAATTTACTGTAATTCAAAGATTTGGACTATTATTTACTGTAATTGAAAAAATTTACCACGTTTTTTAGTGTAGACCACCTTTTTTCTATTGAAGTTCTCAGGACCAAGAAGACCCACCTCACTATAGTCTGAAAAATCCTTAGCTTTTTTATTTATAGTCGGATTTTTGTATTGAAAATATCCTGAGACCTTAAATTACCATGCTTTTTATTGATAGTCGGATTTTTGTATTGAAAATCCCAGGACCATTGAGACCCCCTCACTATAATGTGAAAATTCCATGCTTTTTTAGTGGTAGTCGGATTTTTGTATTGAAAATCCCAGGACCATTGAGACCCCCTCACTACAATGTGAAAATTCCATGCTTTTTTAGCGGTAGTCGGATTTTTGTATTGAAAAAATTTTTTTGTATTGAAAATCCCAGGACCATCGTTTTTGTATTGAAAAATTTTTTTTTGTATTGAAAATCCCAGGACCATCGAGAGCCCCTCACTATAGTCTGAAAAATTGCGTAATCAAAAGTTGCAGCAAAAAAAATCGTGCTGCAGTAAGCCACTAACTACCTACTTTTGAAACTTCCAAAGTTAATTCTCTTTTTAATAATAAATGGTATGAACATATTGATGGAGTGGCTATGAGTACGTCCTTAGCACCAACAATGGCGCCACTATTTTTTGCATGTTAATAAAAGAAAATTGCTTCTTTTCAATATGAAAAACCAATTGTGTATAAAAGATATGTTAATGATATTTTTCTGATATTTAAAAATAAGGAACATGTGAAACCATTTTTGCATTACATGAATGGATTGCATAAGAACATTGTATTCACATGTGAAACTGAGAAGGATTCATCCATAGCATTTCTTGACTTGTTAATTAAAAGTAAAGATGAACAATATAAGACAGAAATTTACAGAAAACAAACAGAGAGTGTTTGTGAATTTAAATATAAAAGAAATATGGTGAAAGGATTGGTTTATCAATCATGGTGCTTATCTTCAACTTTTAAAAATTCAGTAAAACGTGTAGATAAATTAGTTGAATTACTGGTGAAGAATGGCTACTCAAAACGGTTTTTATTGTTAACGTTGAAAGAGACTGTTGATAAATGTTGTATGAATGAATGTAAATTGACTGATATGTCAAATGATGTAATGAATATGAATATTGATACTAACATACAAGATGAGCCAAAATATACTATGGTATTGCTGTATTCGGAAGGATATAAAGATTTCAAAAAGAAAGATAGATAAACAGTTGGGTAAATTGAATTATAGAATTGTTTCAAATTCGTTCAAAGTACGTAGTATGTTTGTTAGTAAATCTCAAACTCCGGTTGAATTGTGTTCAGATCTCGATTATCAATTCACATGTAATGTATGTAATGCCACATATTTTGGAGAGTTTTCCCATCATCTCTGTACTCGAGTTCAAGAACACTGTCGACCGAATTGAGTGTCTAATATTAAGGATTATAATATAGTCTGTATGAGAGAATTAGGAATGTAGGATTTTGTAGGATGTGAAGCATTATTGATAATGACTTTTAATCCTAAAATTAATGTGCAGAATGCAGTGAATACGTGTGCGTTGAATGTTTTCAATTAAGTTTTTGTATGTTGATGTATATTAATAATAGTTATGTTAAATAATTAAAAAAATAATTAAAATAATATCTTTAAAGAATTTAAAATGTTTAAAATAATTGATTGTTGAAAATTATTTTTAAAAATAATTATTTAAAATTGGTATTTATGATTTAAAAATTTATAGATTTTATATTTTATTTATATATTATCAATAGAGTATATATATTAATCCGTCATGAATATAGGTAACCTGATGATGATAGTGATGCTATCGAAATATATAGTGAAAAAGATGTACGAATGGCGATATTTATTTATGTTGCTTCCTTGTTTTAAGGATAATTTTATCCCAGGATAAATAAAGGAAAATATGAATTGGATTTCTCCACATTTTAGTAGCCTCCCTTTTACTTAGTAAATAAGAGATAAATATTCCACTCTATACAGATGACTTACTAAACTTTATAATTATGGAATGATTAATTGTATTTATCTTCATTTTTAATTACTTTTAATTATTTATTTTTATTATAATTCAGTAGTTCACAACATCAAAAATATAATTAAAATTATTTTATTCAAAATTATATTAATGAAAATATTTTAACTATCGAATGAAATCAGTGAAATCCTTGAGCCTGCTTAAGTTCGGTCAAATGATTTATATTGGGCTCAAAACTTGAAAGGATCAAAGCAATTGAATTACAACACTAAACCCTCCCTCAACCATACATAATATAAGAACGCCTAAAATAAGAAGTTTGATTTCATTCCATAAAGGTTTAACTTCATTCCTAATTTTTTATCCAAAATATTTCAAAATCCCCTCACAGAAATTCGAATTCAAACATATAATACACAAATTACCTCCCTATACAAAAGGTATGATATAACGTTTTCATCAACTATTAAAGATTTCTCTCTGACCTTTATCAATCACCTTCAATTGTTCAGATTTAATCCTTATGGTGCTGCAAGATTGGGGTACCACCATTCATTCAGAAACTGGTACCTCATTCACGCAATTATTATTCAGTATAGGCACTGCATTAGCAGTGCGCATTCTTTACTAGCACTAAAGATATTCTATTAAAAATTAAGACTCCACAACAAAAATCTTTCTACAGACAAAAAAGAACGCCGTCATTTACTTCCAATAACAAAATATCTGATGGTCTCATATAATATATCTCATATCTGATGATTAGAAAATGCTCATTATTTTTTACCTTATCCATTTATTTTATTATAGATTTAGCTCATTTCTCAGATGTTGGGTGGGGAGGGCAATATACTGGTAATTTTATTTAAATATAATTATATTTATAATCTAGTTAAATGTTATCAATGTCTATAATTATTAACAATATATCATTATTTATAAATTTAAGATTTGAGAGATCCGAGGATTCCTACAGGATTTGGAGTGGACATAATACATCTACTTTCCTAATTTGATAAAATCAATGATTTTCATTCCAACAACAGACAAAGTAATTCTAGACTATTTATTAAGTTATTGAAATAAGTTAATTAATTGTGTTTAAATCGTTCGATTACTGACCAAAGGCAAGATTCAAATGATTGATCAGCAAGAAGCATATGTCTTCCAAACGATATTATTGAAGATGGGAAAACTGTTCCCTAATATGAAGAACCGGCTTTCGTATTGTGCTTTAGAACTGTTGACTTATAGGATAAATCAGCTATCAGAAATCAACATAGAGGAAAATGTTCGTATACATTACGAATCCGAACAAGGATCTAGATTGAAATGTCTAGAGTTTTGTTTGGTCTATACAGATCCTTCAAAGTTATCTTGTCCTTTCCAATGAATATGCTGTCAAGTATATAAATAGAAAGAAATAGTACACATTCTACGTGATGAATTTAGAATTAACTTTGTATCTTTATTTTGTCTTTAATTGCTATTATTTGTATGTGTGTGTTAGTTGTTGATATTTGTTTTTAAGCATTTGTTAGTATGCACCTGGTTGCATGTTGAATTATTACTATTATTATTATTATTATTATTATAAATATTATTATTATTATTATTATTATTATTATTATTATTATTATTATTATTATTATTATTATTATTATTATTATTATTACTATTATTATTATTATTATTATTATTATTATTATTATTATTATTATTATTATTATTATAATTATTATTATTATTTATTATTATTATTATTATTATTATTTTTATTATTATTATTATTTTTATTATTATTATTATTATTACTATTGTTATTATTATTATAAATATTATTATTATTATTATTATTATTATTATTATTATGATTATTATTATTATTATTATTATTATTATTATTATTATTATTATTACTATTATTATTATTATTATTATTATTATTATTATTATTATTATTATTATTATTATTATTATTATTATTATTATTATTATTATTATTATTATTATTATTATTATTATTATTATTTTATTAATATTATTAATATTCACAAAAATTTATTTCATAAAAATTTGCATTTAAAATTCGTAGTAATCGGTGATTCTTCATACCATATCACACCATAAATTTAAAATCTAATAGTTATATTTAAATATTATCCAAATTTACTTTATTTTACTTAAGTTTTCATGATACATTTCCACGTGTTTTTTATTAATTTAAAATTACCACTTATTTACCACTTATTTAAAAGTTTATTTACCCTAATTTACTTTAATTTACTTAATTATTACCATAATTTCACATAAGTTCTTGAACCCCCTAAATATCCAACCAAATATTCATGTACAAACAAATCTTGGGACCTGAAAGTACTTTGGATTTTTATAAATCTCTCAGGAGAAATGAAAAATCCCATTTGTCTTCGGCAGAACTAGATAGTTTGTGTCGAAGGGGTACAGTAACTACCTACTGGAATGGGAAAGTTTTTCTCATTCCATAAACTTTATTTTATTGTATAAAATTATAGTTTTAATATTCAACGACTCCAAATATATTTATTAATTTGAAGAATTCTACATATATTCCAGTCAATTGGACGTGACTTACATAAAATGTTAAGGGGAAATATTTGTAGCTTAATATGTTGTAGTCAAATGCGTATGGCCGGTGCCAGTGTGGATCACTCCATTTAGTAGCCAACAATATGTGACAATATTGGGCCTTATTTATTCACTTTACTGTTCCGCTTTCCCATAGGTAAATATAAATTTCTAAATGCATCCTTTCAAATCCAGTTGGGATTTACATATTTATCATATGGAAACATGGTGACAACCCTTCGCACTTCTTAATCAATATTGATAACATTTATTTAATTAATCACATTAAAATGAATGAGAAATTTTATTCAAAATTCCATTAAAATATCATTTGACTGTTTTTATCTTGCATTTGGAGAGGCTTCCGGTGCCATCCAGCTTCTCGCTTCTTCTTCAGTTATCTTACGTCCAAGAAAATGCCCTGCCATAGCTTTAAGCATATCTAAAAAACCTGACTCGGCTTACCCTGAAAACGAGAGGATCACGAAAGCAATCAGAATTGATAGTAAAGCAAGTTTCATTTTCTTAAAAGTTGAAATGAATTTTCCTGTGATTTCCATCCAATTTATAGGGTAAGCCATTTGTACTTCTAGCGCATTGCATGATTGCAACATCTGGACTGCTGTCAATATATCTTTTATTCACAACTTTCTCATTTCCCTTTAATAATTAATCATGCAATTTGAACACCTTTGGTAAAATATTTCAATTTCTCACGCAAAAGCTATTTTAATCCTAGTAAGAAAAAAGAGAAATAGTAGGTGGTTAGGGCCCCCTGCAGCAAGCACCTCCCTTCCTTGCTGCAGTAATTTTTTTCTGCTTTTTGATTAAGAAATTGCTGCAGTATGCTCCAATTTTTTTTTCAATACAATTATATAGGCCCTGTAGAAAAAAGGCCAGGATTTTTCATATTATAGTGGGGGGGGGTTCTAGGTCTTAGGATTTTCAATACAAAATCCGATTATCACTAAAAAAGCATGGTAATTTAAGGTCTCAGGATATTTTCAATAGAAAAAGGTGGACTTTATTAAAAAAGCCAAGGATAAACCAGTATTATTTAGGTGGGTCTTCTTGGTCCTGGGATTTATATACAAAATTCAATTATCGATAAAAAAGCCTCAGTAATTTAAGGTCTCAGGTTATTTTCAATTTAAAAAGAGAGTCTTCACTAAAAAGTAGGGTAAATTAAGGGAAAATAGGTAAATTATGGGTCTTAAAATCGAATTACAATAAATTATGGTTTAAATTTTAAGATAACGGAAGAAGAAGCGAGAAGCTGGATGGCACCGGAAGCCTCTCCAAATGCAAGATAAAAACAGTCAAATGATATTTTAATGGAATTTTGAATAAAATTTCTCATTCATTTTAATGTGATTAATTAAATAAATGTTATCAATATAGATTGAGAAGTGCGAAGGGTTGTCACCATGTTTCCATATGATAAATATGTAAATCCCAACTGGATTTGAAAGGATGCATTTAGAAATTTATATTTACCTATGGGAAAGTGGAACACTAAAGTGAATAAATATGGCCCAATATTGTCACATATTGTTGGCTACTAAATGGAGTGATCCACACTGGCACCGGCAATACACATTTGACGAAAAAATGTTCAGCTTAAAATACTTTTTGCGTAACATTTTTATGTAAGTCACGTCCAATATTTCAAAATTATTTAAGCAAATTTTTTAATTTCAAATTAACTCACATTTTAATTATTTATTAGTAAATAGTTTGGACAATTTGGACAATTTGTCGCGGACAATTAATTTCAAAGATAAAAACAGTCAAATGATATTTTAATGAAATTTTGAATAAAATTTTTCATTCATTTTTATGTGATTAATTAAATAAATTTTATCAATATTATTTTGTTTATCAAAATTATTTCATAAACTATCTTGTTTAAAATTAAGTAATAAATTTTGAAAGATGATGAGAATTTGTAGTAATAGTTACAAGATTTATGGCTTTGTTGATTATGTTTAATGAATAATCACCTTTTCATTTCACACTACAGTATTAATTCTTACCATTTTAGAATTATACTATTTGTCCACAATAAACGAAACTATTCGTAATTTCCGATGATGAAGATGTTCATTCATCAAATGAAGAAAATATCGTTCAATATGGTGGTACTAATGAATCTTTATTTAAATTTAATTTGAATAAAGCACATGCCTTTGTTAAAATGGTTTCTTTATATTTACATAAATTAATTATCCCTGCACCAATATTAACTAAATCAAATTCTGTTATATTCGAAATGGATATGTTAAAATTCAATTCTGCATTGATGTAGCATTTGAAAACGATGGACAATTTCAGTCTTTTATAATATCTAATTCGGCGAAAGCCATGAGTGATACCTTTTTAGATGACAGTATTGCTCTTTTAAATGACAAAAATAACTCAAGTCTGCGAAAATGGTAGCAACTGGTCAATTAATAAAATTAAGGAAATTAGTTTTAAATTGACAAAATATTCACAAATAAGTAGGTTGAATGGTCACGGAAGTATTGATACTCCTCCAAAATTATCCCTAAAACATTGTACGACTAATGTGAAAAACACTGACGACGTGTTTCATCTATAGTATTTTGTCTATTATTGAATATGTCTATTATAAAATATGATGAGGTTAGTAGACATGACAGAAATGGAGCAACTAGCTATAATCCATCAGATCTTGTCTGATTCTTCTGATTTGCCAATGAAATTGTGTAATATTCCGAAATTTATGGCTTAAAATCCTGGATAGGCGATTAATGTTCTTTTGTATGATGAATTTGACTTAATAAATGTTAATGATAAAGAGGTATTGAAACATCCTTTTGTAGATGTTATACATAGGTCTAAAGTTGTAGGTGGAATTCCCATTAATTTAATTTTGTTAAAGCAAAGTTACTCTTTTCGTTACATAGCAATTTTTAATCCTGACATAATAATAATGTGGAAAAAACCAACTAGGTACAATTTTGTATAGTTTACCTTTCGATAAGAACTTGATATTTAAAGATTGGTCTAAGATTGTGATTCCTCCTTTTGTTGTATATGCTGATTTCGAGGCTGTTTTACCTAAGAACGATAAATATTTTCAGCTCCACTTGCAGATTTCAGCCGAACTATTATTAATTAATAATTTTACTGGTGAAAAGATATATAAGACATTTTATGGTTTAAACTGTATTGAACAATTTTTGACTGAAATCAATGATGAATATGAAAAGGCACAACATATCTGGTAAGAATTTCTTTGTGAATCATTGTTTGATTACATGATGTTATTTCTTAAATTGGATGTTTTCTTACTAGCTGACTATTTTCAACAATTTAGTTCAAAATCTATTGCACATAATTGACTTGAACCTCTTAATTTCTTGGGCATTTCAGACATGAGCTGGAGTTCCGCTTTAATGACTTTGAAATCTCCTATCGAGCTGTTGCAAGATATGGAGATGTATAATTTTCTCTAATGGGGGATCCGTGGTGGATTAACATTTGTTAACAGACACATGTAGTTTTATAGCATCAACCGATAATACAGAACTTCTTTACATTGATATAAATAATTTGTATGGGTAGGCCTTATGCCAAAAACATCCATATAATGATTTTAAATGAGTAACCAATAGAGTACAGTTAAATAAAATAATTTTTTTTGTGAATCTGCAGATTTGGAAGTCCTTCCATTTGGATTTACTTTGGAGGTTAATTTGGAAATTCCTGATTCGATTCACGACAAATTGGATGATTTTCCAGTTGCCGCTGAAAAGATCTGTCCATCTGGCTCTAAAGTTGAGAAGTTGATGTTTAAACATCATTTTAAGAACTATGTACGAAAATAAGAATTCATTAATCCTTGAAGTAATTTATTGTAAGCTTGATGTTTTTTTACCAGCCATGATCCGAGATAATTTGCTTGACACTTCTAATTATGATCCAAATCATCCATTATACTGTACGAACCTTGATTCTGTCATTGGAAAGTTCAAAGATTAGAAAAAAAGGGACTCAATATAATGAGTGGGTTTTTCTTAGTCCGAAGTGCTATAGTTTGTTAGGTGATGACGAGATTAAAAAACTAAAGGAGTAACACTGAAAGGTAGTTACATAAAACATCAGTCATATCTGGATTGTCAAGAATTACAAATAAGAATTATTAATTTAAATTTAACTAAAATAAAATAAAATTAATTAAATTAAATAACAAAATAAAGAAATAAATAAAGAAATAAAATTATCATAAAATATTAATTATATAAAAATAATAAAATAAACAGAAATATTTAATGAAAATATTCGTTAACTTCGGACTAATTATTGAATACTAAGGGGGTACCAAAATACGACAGGAAGCTCATATATACCTACTTATCTCCTAATATATCGTTCCATGCTTCAATACCCGATTGACTTTATTTAATGTGTTCCTCCGCCATCAATAATTTAACAGGATTGCTAACTTTACTTTCTGCCATATATTCATAATAGTACCAAAATATAAATTGTGAACAAAATGTTTATATCAATCATTTAAAAACAATTTTCAAAATATTCTAAAATAATTGTAGTGCTTCTGACTAGCACTTTTATTAATTTAACAATTGAACTAAAATTATATTATTAAATTAATCAAATTAAAATTAAAAATTAAAAACAATTGTTTAAATAATCTTTTACTTTCACTTTTTACAAAAATCGTTATCAAATTCAATTTAAAAACATCAAATTCAAACATGTCTAACGAAGTAACTGAAGTTGTCACTGAAGTCGAACAAGTTGAAGAAGTTGAAGAATCATCAAATCGAGACAAAATCAATGGATCAAATATGTCAGAAATACAGGAAACAGAAACCTTCATCTCATTTACAATGATATCTTTGATAATGTTCAAGTTTTTCAACAATGTTAATTACAATAAATTATTTGTTCAAATTAGTTCTATGTCTCTACAATAATAACTTCCAAAATTCCAAAAACCGTTTATCATTTTACACGTAATGGGGTAATATCAAGTATATTCGAAATACTTCTCGTCATCTCTGTCTTCTATCTAGTGAGCAATATCGACTGAAGGAACCTACCAATAATTGTGAGCACAATAAATGCTGCATGAGTAAAATAAGGAAAGTGTAATATTTGAAGCTTTGCTGATAAAATCATTTTATTCGAATATTAGTCAGTTAGGAGACAATAATTATTAAACATTATAGCAATAAATTAATAATAATTAAAAAGGAAAATAAATAACAGTAAATAAATTATTGATAAAAAGTTATATAAATTTTAATAAAAATAAAATAAATAATTAAGAATAAGAAATAACAAAGTTATTACATAATAAAAGCCAAATAAGTAGTATGTAGTAAGGACTCCAGGACACTTTCAAGGTCATCCTAATGTCCAGATCAAATATAGGTCAATCGAATCATTTTATTTATTTATTTTTTAATTTATTTAATTACTTCTATTTAATTTTTTTTTTTTAAATTTATTAATTAATTATTTTATTATATTTTTTGTTTTAATTGATTACTTTAGTTAATTTTCAATTTATACATTTAATTAATTAATTATTTATTAATATTTTATTTTAATTACTTACGTTATTTAATTGATTTTTTTTAATTTTAATTTTTCTTTTTATTTATTTATTTATTTTTTTTTATTTATTATTATTATTATTTTTTTTTATTGTTATTATTTTACATTTACATTTAATATATTCTAACAAGAGTGTAAATTGTAACAATAATATTTCAATTTGAATAAAATTTTAATTAGTAATTATCATAAAATAAAGCTGTGTTAATTTAAAATAAAATGGGCATTAATTTTTCAAAACAAAGCAAAGTTTTTCATGATAATAATAATTCTTCCTTAAAACTAATTATCTAAAGTAATTGGACAAATGAATTATTAAATGATAAAACATATTTTAATTAACGAAGTCAAATTATTCACAATATTTATTTTATTATTGACTTAAATTTAATGGTTAAAGTGCTTGTTTCGATTTGCATTCATTTGTAGACGGAGCAGTTGCGATATGCATTTGACGAATCTTATAGTGACCGTAGGCATAGCTTTCATTAGAATTGAACCAATACCTTTTATCATCCAAACATTGGAGAGCTCGTTTTTCTGTAATGAAAGTATACAACTGATGATTAACACTTCCTATTCTCTTTTGTTGGATGCTTACTGTTCCACCATCAGTATACACTTTTTATAGGCTTCATGGGTGATATTAGAATTTGTAAGACTTATTCGTTTGGCTTTTAGAGTGTTTTTATCGCCTTGGAGTGAGTAGCACTTGGGACGAAGAAACACCCATTCTTTATATTGATTTCCTTTATTCTCATCCTTGAATTTCCCGATTACCGAACAAATTTTATCTGAGAACAATGGATCAGTCACTGGATAATTTGAAGTATCTAGCAGCCCATCGGCAATCATTTTTGGATACAGTTGAAAGCGTAAATCAACATTTTTATACTCTAAAAAGAAGGAATCTGTGTCACCGGCTACGATATTAATTTGACAATTGAATTCTTCTCTATAACTCTGTAGTTCTTTATATTGAAACTGGTACATGCGAAGTTTAGATAAATCAAGTACGGTTTGTCCAATATACATTGGTCTATCAAAACACACCATTTCCTTTTCAAGTATAACAGCAATGAGATCATCCGCAGTCTTGATGCTACGACGAAACATAGGATTACTACAATAAGTTATCAATCTTTTGCTTTTGCTGCATAATCTCAAATTTATACGTTTCTTAAGGTTTTCCACGGTTTTACCGTATAAACTGTTGTTCTTTAACTTATAATAATCTCGCTGAAATGAATCTGTACTAGCTGCTCTCATTTGAGTATTGTAATCAATATAGCCTTTGAAAATAGCTACTTGCTTGAATTCTACAGCACGATTAACTTTTGTGACTTTTGCACCATAACTCAACCATTCAGTCAAAACTCTACCATTAACTACATAGTTTTTCTTAGGCTCATAAGTCAACAACAGCTTTTCAACTTTACTACGAGGTGGATAACAAAGCTCAGGAGCCATAGGTAAATCATCTAGCTTATCTTGTATACTATCAAGAATGACGATGTCAACCTCTAGAACATATCCACGATCTCCATCAAACTCATCCTCATTTGCACATCTTTCAACAATACCATTCATTTCAGTCTGATCATTTATCCATCTAAATTCACCAACAGGAAGTTTTTGCGACAGCGCCCATCCATATAAATTATTAACATCTAGGTATGACATTTGTGTTGATTCATCAGCTTCAACATGATGTTTGTTGATAAATGTCATTCCACCACGAATACCAGCTTCAAATAAACGGAAAGCTCTGGATCTTGAATAAGTTCTACCGGTTCAGGTAACTGTTTAATAGCTGATGCCCAACTTAATCCGGGTATGGAAACAAATGATAGAGCCTCAATTCCATCTTCGTCAAATGTTTTTTCTCTGAAAGCTTCAAAAACATCGGCCAACAGAAAAACATCCAACTTGAGATATACGAGCATGTAATCTAGCAGTGTCTCACAGTTGTATTGTCGCCAGATTTGATTTGCATGTATATAATCTTCTTGACTAACTCCCTCCCAAATCGGTGATAATTCTGTTATTGACTGTAAAACATCCATTGGCGTAGCAATATCATAAGGAAATATGCCTTTACCAGTCATTAGATGCGAATTGAAAATCTTTGAAGTAAGTGGAAGACGTGGCAAGTTTTTTGTTAAATTTGCCAAGCTGCTATTTAAAAATTGTAAAGAATCAATGAATCTAATTCTTCTGCCTTTCGATGTCGCTCTAAGTGTGAGAAACTTTTCTGTTGATTGAGGAATAACAATTAAATTCCAATCGGGTATTTTTCCAATTGCATATTTTAATATATGATGAATGTCATATCCACGAAGATTATAAAATACAACAGGTAAAGACGGATTGATTCTTCTAGCCAAATTACAATCTTGACACGCTGCTCCGAGATATTGACCAGTAAAATGATCATGATCTCGAACAGGTATATTGATAATCTTTTTACAAAGGTAGCAATGAGTTTGAGTCGTGAATTCTTCCTGCTGTTCCCAAGTGAGTTCCATCATTTCATTTGATCCATTAATTTTATACCACGGATAAACTATGTCTGTAGCTATATCATCCAATGCCTGTATGAACTAAATGATACAGTTTTTCCCAACAAATGTTTCATTTCGGATCGGACAACCTTGATGAAGAAGCACAAATTCAGATGCAATCAGCTCATGTTTTTGGAAGTGTTTGTCATCTGGAGGTAATATCGATTCAAAGTCCGCGTAGACAACAAACTGCTGTTTTATAGTTTTACTCCAGTCTTTAAATTCGATATATTTATTCTCTGGCATTGAGTATAGAGTCGTACGCTCCACATTCTTCCTACAAAGACCTATATGTCGTTCAAAAGCCGGACGTTTTTGAAACCCATGAAGACATGTATGACACCAATGTGATTGGATTCTGACTCCTTCTACTCTATCTCTGTAATTGAGCAGTCGATCGAGATTAGTTACAGCCAAAAAATGATAATTTAATTCTAAAATTTAGTTAATATTTTTAATGATTAAAAGAAATATTACCTTCTTCAATCAATAGGAGATATATCTGAGATCCCGTCGAAGTACTTCTATATACCAAGTCAACGAACGGATTCTTGAAAATATCATTAGTTTTTGTTTAATTGGATCCTTATTATATTTGAATCATTGATCGCTAGATTAGGATTCATTGCTTCAAATTGGCAAATGTTAATCAACTTCATTGGAAACCAATCTGATTTCCATTTTAACTCTATATATATATATATATATATATATATATATATATATATATATATATATATATATATATATATATATATATATATATTTAGAATGATATAAATATATATTACCACTTAAATTATATTTCATTACTCTTTCTCTGTGGTGTTTTTTGGCGTTTTAATGTAACTTGATCCTGTAAAAAAAAATTTATGAATATTTTATATTATGTAAAAACTTACCAGATACGTGTATTATGTCTGATAATTTAGTTAAAATCATAGTAACTTCAAATATTTTATGAATTCTCCACCCACTACTTTGTTGAGTGTATTTCTCAAACTTTTCTTTTAATTTTTCAATTTCATCATTAATAAATGAAGATGACATTGTAATTGTAAGATGACGAGAACCATTTAAGTCAGACTCCTGACGTGGACACAATTGTATGTTAGAGTCTCCATTTCCGTAAAATATTGACTTTCGTTTTGTGGTGCCAGAGTTTTGTCTAACTATATTTATAATTAATATTAAACAACTTAAATAACATAACTTGTAACATATTCTTTAATCTGCTTAGGATCGTATGATGTATTCATTTTCGATTGTACTATAAAAAATTAGTGGTGGAACAGTGAGCATCCAACAAAAGAGAATAGGAAGTGTTAATCATCAGTTGTATATTTTCATTTGAAAAACGATCTCTCCAATGTTTGGATGATAAAAGGTATTGGTTCAATTCTAATGAAAGCTATGCCTACGGTCACTATAAGATTCGTCAAATGCATATCGCAACTGCTCCGTCTACAAATGAATGCAAATCGAAACAAGCACTTTAACCATTAAATTTATGTGAATAATAAAATAAATATTGTGAATAATTTGACTTCGTTAATTAAAATATGTTTTATCATTTAATAATTCATTTGTCCAATTACTTTAGAATCTAAAGTTTAGATAATTAGTTTTAAGTAAGAATTATTTATCATGAAAAACTTTGCTTTGTTTTGAAAAATTAATGCCCATTTTATTTTAAATTAACACAGCTTTATTTTATGATAATTACTAATTGAAATTTTATTCAAATTGAAATATTATTGTTACAATTTACACTCTTGTTAGAATATATTAAATGTAAATGTAAAATAATAACAATAAAAAAAATAATAATAATAATAATAATAAATAAAAAAAAAGAAATAAATAAAAAGAAAAATTAAAATTAAAAAAAATCAATTAAATAACGTAAGTAATTAAAATAAAATATTAATAAATAATTAATTAATTAGATGTAATAAATTGAAAATTAACTAAAGTAATTAATTAAAACAAAAAACATAATAAAATAATTAATTAATAAATTTAAAAAAAAATTAAATGATTCGATTGACCTATATTTGATCTGGACATTGGGATGACCTTGAAAGTGTCCTGGAGTCCTTACTACATACTACTCAAATAATTAAAACTCATCAAACTTAATTAATTCGATTCTAATTTTGAACTGTTTGTAATCTGAAATTTATTTGAATTCTTTTTTTCACACTATTAACGTTATCCGGACAATTCGTCGCATGAGAATTCGTCGCAGGACAAATTTGTTATACATACGAAAACAATAAAATAAATCATTTATTGTTTCTATATTTACCAATAGTATTTTAAATGTTATGCTTTAGGTTTAGATTTAAAAAGTTTAATTTATGCCATAACTAAATAAAACTAAATCAGTCTTAATGAGTATTTATTTGTTATTTTTATAAATTTTGCCATTTTTTATCGATTTGAACGCAATTCCATTACATAAGAAAAATTTAAAAAATAAAAAATTTTCTTATATTTCAATATTTAATTAATTTATAAAAAATTAATAGAACCATATATTTTTCCAATTTTTATGTTGTATTTGAAATTAATTGCCCGCGACAAATTGTCCAAATTGTACAAACTATTTACTAATAAATAATTAGAATGTGAGTTAATTTGAAATTAAATAATTTGCTTAAATAATTTTGAAATATTGGACGTGACTTACATAAAAATGTTACGCAAAAAGTATTTTAAGCTGAACATTTTTTCGTCAAATGTGTATTGCCGGTGCCATTGTGGATCACTCCATTTAGTAGCCAACAATATGTGACAATATTGGGCCATATTTATTCACTTTACTGTTCCGCTTTCCCATAGGTAAATATAAATTTCTAAATGCATCCTTTCAAATCCAGTTGGGATTTACATATTTATCATATGGAAACATGGTGACAACCCTTCGCACTTCTCAATCAATATTGATAACATTTATTTAATTAATCACATTAAAATGAATGAGAAATTTTATTAAAAATGTCATTAAAATATCATTTGACTGTTTTTATCTTGCATTTGGAGAGGCTTCCGGTGCCATCCAGCTTCTCGCTTCTTCTTCCGTTATCTTTCCTTTAACTTTATCCATCGCAGTTTTAAGCACACCTGACTCGGCTTCTCCTGAAAACGAAAGGATCACGCAAGCAATCAGAATTGATAGTAAAGCAAGTTTCATTTTATTAAAAGTTGAAATGAATTTTTCTGTTATTTCCATCCAATTTATAGGGTAAGCCATTTGTACTTCTAGCGCATTGCATGATTGCAACATCTGGACTGCTGTCAATATATCTTTTATTCACAACTTTCTCATTTCCCTTTAATAACTAATCATGAAATTTGAACACCTTTGGTCAAATATTTCAATTTCTCACGCAAAAGCTATTTTAATCCCAGTAAGAAAAAAGAGAAATAGTAGGTGGTTAGGGCCCCCTGCAGCAAGCACCTCCCTTCTTTGCTGCAGTAATTTTTTTCTGCTTTTTGATTACGAAATTGCTGCAGTATGCTCCAATGTTTTTTTCAGTACAATTAGATAGGCCCTATAGAAAAAAGGCCAGGATTTTTCATATTATAGTGGGGGGGGTCTCCTTGGTCCTAGGATTTTCAATACAAAATCCGATTATCACTAAAAAAGCATGGTAATTTAAGGTCTCAGAATATTTTCAATAGAAAAAGGTGGACTTTATTAAAAAAGCCAAGGATAAACCAATATTATTTAGGTGGGATTTTCAATACAAATTTCAATTATCGATAAAAAAGCCTCAGTAATTTAAGGTCTCAGGTTATTTTCAATTTAAAAAGAGAGTCTTCACTAAAAAAGCATGGTAAATTAAGGAAAAATAGGTAAATTATGGGTCTTAAAATCGAATTACAATAAATTATGGTTTAAATCAGGCATGAGCAACTTGTTTTTGTTAGGGGCCAGTTCAGTCTTTGAAAATGTTTCGGAGGCCGGATGTATTTAGCACGAATTTATTAATATATATTCCAATATTATATCTTTTTAATAGCAAAGATCATTTAAATTTACATGATTAGGCATATATTATATATTATATACTATATGCTAGTTGTTATTGGAAGGCAAAATATACAAACTATGAAAATACCCAAATTTAACTTTAATTATCCCATATTTATAGTTTATTTACTCGCACAAACTCTGGATTGTTCGAATTTATATTTTTTATGCTTCTCAAGTTTGCATATATTACTCAAATATACCCAACATATCAATATCAATCTTGTTCTGGTTTTGGTCTGTGTGACATTTGACACTTCTTATCACGACATAAATCTGAAATATTTGCCTTGATAGTTGATGTTGCTATTCGTAATTCGTTTGACAAGTTATCATCAGTGAGCCGACATCTGTTTTTGCACTTTGTTTGTTTCATCTTAGAAAAGAATTGTTCACAGATGTAAGTGCTGGGGAAAAGTGAGACCATTTTCAGCGCATGATATCGGATTGATGGAAACGCTTTCTGAGAAATGTAGAGTTTGTAGAATTGAATCAAAGAGACGTCACAAAACTTTCTTTCCAGATCGCCATTACACTGCAATTCAATGAGCTCCATTTGCATTGATTCTGGTGCTGTCTCAACATTAACACTGAATGGTTCAGAAAATAGTTTGAAATCATTTTCATGTTCGGCAAAATCAGCAAATCTTGAAGAAAACTGTGTTTTCAATGCAATTATGTGTTCATTAAATTTCTTCGTGTTAGCTAAATTTGCATCATTTTTGCAATCAGTTAAATTTGGAAAATGCACCGTAATGTCCTTTGATAATTGATTCTCCCATAGTTTCAGCTTTGTCTGAAATCCTTTGATATGATCGTAAAGATTATTTATCAGTTGATCCCGGACTTGTAACTTCGTGTTTAGATCATTCAGATGCGTTGTGATGTCAACCAAAAAGGCCAAGTCAAGTAGCCAATTTGCATCAGATAACTCCGGAATTGGTTTCGACTTCATCTCCATAGAAAGTTTAATTTCTTCAAGAAGGCAATAAAAGCGATGCAATACTTTTCCTCTGCTCAGCCAACGAACTTCGCTAAAGTAAATTACATCCGAGTATTCTGTCTCAATGCTAGTGAGAAACTCTTTGAATTGTCGATGATTCAATCCACGTGATTTTATGAAATTAACGGTTTTCACAACAACTGTCATCACATGGTCCATCTTTAGTTCTTTTACACATAAATTCTCTTGGTGGATTATGCAATGTGATGCAATTAATTGCTCACTTCCTTTCATTTTAACAAGCTCCGCCTTCAATAAACCAACTACTCCATTTTTTATTCCAACCATTGCCGGAGCTCCGTCTGTCGTTATTCCTGTTAGTTTTGGAAGAAAAAGCACGTTTTCTGCCAATGCAGTTTTGATTTCATCAAAAACATCTTCTCCAGTGTAGTCCCTTTCATGCTCGCTAATTTCAACAGTTCTTCCGTAACGTGGAAGTCCTGATCAACCCCACGCACAAAAATTGCTAACTGCAATCTGTCTGTCATATCCGTGCTTTCATCAAGGCATATTGAATATGCTTGAAATAGTTCAGCTTTTTCTTTCAAGATTGTTTCAAAGTTTTTTGCAATATCATCAATTCGTCTTACGATTGTAAATCGAGAAAGGCTGATATTCGAGAAAAGTTGTTTTTTTTTCGGGACAGATACAATCCACAGCAGCATCAATGCATTCTTTGACAACCTCCCCATCAGAAAACGGTTTCAGTTTCTTGGCAATTATCTCACTTATCATGAAACTCGCCTTCACAACACACTCAACCTCTTTATTAACTTTGATAAAGAATGTCTGTTGCCCTAGAAGTGCTTTTCGGAGAGATTCGATCCTATCTTTCCTTAATTGTCCCTGTATCTGATCGAACTTTTCTGCATGCTGAGTCTGGTAATGCCGTCTTACATTAAATTCCTTTTTAACGGAAATTGATTGCGAGCAAACAAGACAAACGAGCATATTGTTTGATTCTACAAACAGATAATCCTATGTCCACTTATCATTGAATACTCGGTGTTCACTGTCAACTTTTCGTTTTTTTGTAATAGTGCTCATCCTCAACTGTGGTTGAAATTGCGTATTTTTTTTATAATATAAACATAAAATTATAAATTTTGTTCATAGAGGTAGTGAACATAATTTTTGATAATTGAACTGTTGGCTAAAAGAGTTTTATTGTACAACCTCACCTGCCTAATAATATGACAACAAGGGCATTAATGCATTCATTCCAGTCACACTCATCCTCATAGTTAAGAGAGAGCTACTAGTACATCCTAACCTCTCCTACAGGATTTAATAAAGGCCAGCTATTAGAGTAGCAGTAGCACACCAACGAACTTGGGATCATCTTCAGCCCTGCACAATTATACGCTCTACATGAAAGTTGGAAGTTTCCTTAATAGAATATAACTAAATACTTCACAGTGAGGTGTAAATGTGGAGAGGTGACCGGAAGTTTACTGCTGCACCACCACGCTTATATTAAATGCGTATTTGTACTAATGGTGTAGCTCTAACGTCAACTGCATACATTCCTGAAAGCTTATCAAGGGCCTGGTTATATGGTGTGGATCAATGAACACTGGGGGCCGGTCAAAAGAGGCTCGCGGGCCGTATGTTGCCCATGCCTGGTTTAAATTTTTGAAATAAAGTAAATTAAGTTCTGTGTTGAATCCGCTTGTGTGCCATTTTAGGGATGCGGACACAATCATCCAATCATCTCCAGTTAGACTATTTAATGAAAGGGAATATACTTTTAAATAATCAAATAATTTTTGTTTTTGGAATTATTTATAGTGGAGAAGACATTTAGTTTAATAATGTTAAAATAACAGGTACAAAAAGTGGAGGGCCTACCATTCGAGGATATTTAGATATAAAAAAAACATGGAAATTTTAAAAATGAAAACTCTGTACTCTCAAATGTTGAAATTGATAAAATTATTATTGGAGGATCTGGAATAATTTATAAGATGTTTTCTATGAAATTGATTTTGATGTAATAAAGAATAAAGAGAGAAGGATTCTGTTATAGATATATCATCACCAATTTATAATATGGGACTTATTTATATGAAATTTACAACCTTAAAAAATATAAAAATTGAACCGGATAAATTGAAGTTTATAAATCCGAAGTATTTAAAAATTGAAAAAAAATAGAAATAAATGGTGGAACCTTTAACAGAATTCCATTCGGATGAAGAAATAATTTATCCAAATTTGTAAAGAAAAATATTTATCCTCACTTAGAACTCGATGGATGAATTCCGTTCAGAAGCCCTACGGACGTAGGAACTTCGTATGGACAACGTTCCGATGAGGAACTCGATCGAAGCCCTTCAGACATGAATGATTTTAATTATATAGAAAATTATATAAAAATTGGTACTTCCGTGTTATCTTACCCCCAAAAATTAAATTATAAAATACAATTAAAATAACAGTATAAAAAATGAGAGAATACATTATTGATGACGTTATTGAACATTATTGAACATGAATTTATTAAGGCTATCTGTGATTTATGTGATTATGTGATTATGTGAGTTTATGTGGTGCAAACGTGTTCTAAGCAACAGTGCCGATGTGTTCGACACTATTCTCAACGACATTGTGGTTTTCTGGCCACCTGGATGACCATTTACAAACTCTTTACAGACATTTGCTGAGTTTGTAACTGTGATTTAGAAAATAAATATAATAATTATATGTGTTCTTTTTTAATTTAATTTTTGGGGGTAAGATAACACGGAAGTACCTAGAAAATTATATAGAAAATAAAGATGTCATAATTAAAAACGTTGATAAAGAATTGCATAGTAGAACAAGTAAAGAATTAAGAAGTGGAACAAGTAAAGAAGTAACAGATGGTACAGTTCCTGAAGGCCTGAAACCAAACAGAATAATGAATTTTTATTAGAAAAGAAAAAACTAGAGGAAAGCTTTGTTCACTATAAAAAAATTAACTCTATTTGGACAAGAGCCGATAGTATTATAAAGTTTAGTTGTGTTGGAATTACATGAATTTTATCTGTTTCAAGTGCTGTGTTTTCAGGCATTGGGGTTATGGGTTTAGCACCTTTAACTGCTGGAATTCTGGCTTCAACTTTTGGAGGAGTCAATGCTTTATATTTATTATTAATCAGAAGGAATATCAATCGGATTGACTTCGAAAAAGAAAACAATTTACCGAGAAGTCTGTGAGGAATTAGTCCTAGGGATTAATGAATTACATCTTTACCAAGTCAAAGCTTTATAGGATGAAGTCTTAACGACCCAAGAAATAATAGAATTAAATAAAATAATCCAAGAGAATAACGACTCGATTTCAAAAATCAA
>CAUHTR010003408.1:0-19784 GCA_959609185.1 Schmidtea polychroa
GGTTTAAATGAACTGTTTGCTAACTTTTCATAACAAATAACACATTGTGGTTGAGGTTTGGTTTGGTCTTCACGCACAATGAATCGTAGTGATAAATAGTCTCCATTGTAATGGTAGATTTTTTTCTTTTTTCACTGCAATTAACATCATCATGATTTTTTAGTCTTAAATCACTTTCAATATCTTCAGAATCACATTTCTTCCTTTTCAAAGAGCTCGAAATTATTCATTTATCCATTTTTTTATGTTTTGTTTGTGTTAAATGGCTGAGGATATTTTAATTGATGATGAACTTCACAGCAGAGTAGATACAACAATACTAACGCAAAACAAATTTATGGTTGAAATTTTGAAAATATCTGATTATGTGAATTAAATTAGTTAACTAAAAATTAAATTAAATAAAGACTTTCACTTTTTCAATCGATAAAAATTCAATTAAATGTTAATTTGGTAAATAAAAATAGATTTATAATAAAGAATTTGAAGATGTTTTGGCGAACCACCCATCATCTGTTTGCGTACCACCAAGTGTTTCGCGCACCACAGTGCTGATATAAAACAAATTTCAATTTCAATTTTTTTATTAGTATAAAAAAAAATATTTTATTATTTCATCGGAATTTTTAAACTATTTTTTTCAAAGTTCTGGTTAGAAATTTCATTCTTAATAGTTTTTAAATATATAAGTCCTTATAGCATAAATTTTTGTAATTTATTCTAAAAATCAGCAAAAATATAAAGTTAATTTTACCTGCTCCAGTATTAAGTCCTTGAACAAGACAACTAAGTTCTTGTAGAGCACATACAAGAACATGGTGGCTATTGTCTCCAGAAGAATTGATATAAACTTTGCTTCCGTCTTCACTGAATGAATCCAAGTTATAACTCAATTTTTGGTTAACTTTCATATTGGACATTGTATGTCTGATAATATCACATAATTCTCTCCCAGCCAACATTTGACCTCCATCCGACAAAAGAAAACTAATAACAGTTCTCAATATAAAATTAACACATTTTCTTGCATAAACAGCTTCAACATGAGTTGGAGTGGTTTTACTGTTAGCAACTAAGCCCAAAACTTTGTTGATAAACACAGATAAATTTCTTTCCAACCATGCTGTACCCATACATTTTCCAAATTCTACTATAGCCTGGTAAAAATTATAATTAACTTCGATATAATATAAGAATTTAAATTAATATGTTTTCTAAAAACAAATCTTAAATTAAATTTTTTTATCTGTTTCCCTAATGATTGATTCTTTTCATTATCAATTATCACTTTTATTTTTTTAATTATCATTATCAATTATTATTATCATTATTAAGCCCACGAATAATATTAGAATTAATAATAAAATTCAATTGATAATGACAAAATAATAAATACTTACATGTGTGATTCCGACTCTTACTTCACTATTGAGGGAATTTCCATTCTTCAAGGAATCACTGACTGTTGTTTTAAATATACCACTAGAACTTCTTGTAAAACCTTGACCCAACATACTGAAAACATCATCGATAGTGAATTGTTTCAGGGGTTTAGTTGAAGCTTGAACGACTTTATAAATAATAAAAATTAGAAATAATAACAATAATTTTATCAGCAATATCATTCCTGAATTCATAATATTACTGAAATATAATTTATAATTATAGAATTTGAAAACCAAAATATTATATGTCATCTATGGATCATGAGTTTTAATTAAACAAATAAGACTGACAAATTGTTAAACCAAACACGATACGACAAATTATTTAATTTATTAATAAATTTGCTAAAAATAAAATACCTGATGTTGCAGTTAACGATTTCGAAAACAGATAACCAAGCACTTTTGCCATTTCACAACGAACATCGTAATTCGAATCTTCAAGAGCTTTGAAACACATCGACATGATGTTGTCTATTTCCATCGTGTAAAGAGTTGGTGAATTGTCGACCAATGAAAATAAACACTAAATTTAAATAATTCATTTTATTATTATTTTAAAATTGAATTTAAAAATGATGCCATAATTAAGATTTTTTTCACGCGACTCTTTGTTCATATATATATATATATATATATATATATATATATATATATATATATATATATATATATATATATATATATATATATATATATATAAACAATTATTTGTCACACGCATTTTTTGAAAATTTGTAACAAATTGATATCCACTCAAAGGAAATTCTTTAGTAAAATCTCAAAATATGAGTCTAGCTGATTTTGAATTTTAGTATCATCTTTTTATGAAATAAACGTCAATTTCAGAGAAAATTCTGAGAAAAAACAATAAATAAAATAAACTTTATTAGTTCAGTGAACCATAAAAAAATATTTTCTAAATCAAATGAAACGAAAGTTAAAATTTAAAAGAAAATTTTAAAAACGAATAAACTCCAATATTCATCATTAATCCGTTCCTGAAGAGATGAATATCAAAAAAGACGAATATCGAACAATTTTTTCCATGAGAATTAACTAAAAATGAATTAATCTGATTATCAGCCGCGAATTTTGCCTATATATATTCTTTAACAAAAAAATTATTTCGAAATCATTTCAAACACTGCACAAGTTAACTTGGGAAATTCATTTGAATATTTGTAAATTTTTATAATTTGTAAAAAAAATGGTATAAAATATGAAACAAAAATATTTAAAAAATTTACAATTTCTGAATGTGATATCAACTTAAAACAACTATCAAATTAATTTGTAGATTTTGTCAAAGAATAGAAATTTCGTTAATATCCTATCAGCAATTTAATTATTAACTGGGGAATAACATTACGAGAAAGCTTAAAAATATACAAAATGTGGATATTTAATTCTATAGATTGACAAGTCATTTTGTCTTGAACATCAAGATAATGAATTATGTAATCAAATGAAAAAATTTTGAAACAGCTTAATAAAATGTTCTTTTATTAGCGATAAACATGTTAAAAGTTTAAAAACATTCAGGAAGAAAAGTTTTTGACTTAAAATAGGTTCCATAGCTGATCATTCTGGTTGAATCTTTCCTTTTTATTCTCTTATTGTTAACTTAAGATGCTCCGACGAAATATAATTATTTAAAAAATTATAATATTTTTAAATATTCGATTAACAAAATGATATTTAAAATTTCAATTTAAATAAATCATTACATTTTTAAAAATTTTGGTCACCCTCATTAGTATTTCAATAAATTAATATTATTAATATTATTCATTACATCATTTTAATACGAAGTCAATGAGTTCTTTAAAAAAATAAAAAAAAAGTTTCATTTTTATATTTTGAAAATAAGTATTGGAAAAGAATTTGTATGCTAGTGTTTCTCAAATGAAATGTAGTATACTTGTGTAAACCTGACAAATTCTTAGGTGTCTGAGAAATATTATGAAATTTCTTTTCGAAAATGAGAAAAAAATCATTTGTAAAATTATATAACATATGACAGATTTCTAGTCAAGTAAAAAATATAAATATATGAAGTCATTGAAATTTATTCTGAAATTTATGAGTTTTGAAAATTAATTTATTGAAAATATTTTGACTCTTTAACTTTATTCCTTATGCTTTAAAATTAGAATAATTAAGTGTCACATTAATAGTATTTTAGTCAGCTTTTTTGTTTCCTAAAATCATCTCAATACATATAACGCCAATAATATATTCAAGGCATCTTTTTTTAAGATTAGTTCTCAAAGAATTCCACCAATAAATATTTTGTAGTAATTAAGATGTTTGTATACATAGTGTTTATAAAATGAATTTTAAATATTAAATATTGCTTGTAGAAAAACCGAATGACCCCATCGTCGAGACATAATTCAATAATGTAAGTTGTAATAAAACTTATATATGTTGTTTTGTATTATTTTTCCGACAGATATCGTAAATTATTAACATCTTTTTTTAGATAATAATAGTATCCTATTGTGTTTTGTGAATTGAAGTAATCTTGATCGAGAATCTTATTGCCATCAATGCGACATGGTAATGAATACTATTTTATTTCCGATTATTTAAAAAAACAACTATGAAAACAAAAACGTTTATTCTTATTTTTTATTGAAAAAAAGTAATAAATCATAAACAAATAAACTGAAATTAAATATCAAAACTAAAATTATTAATTTGCAATCCAGACTCAAACAAAAATTCAAAATGAAGCTTTTCAAGAATTAACATAATGGAAAAATAATAATCTACTTAATTTTTTTTTTCTAAATAATATTTTTTAGTTTAATTACTAAATAAAAGTCAAGTGAAAGTGATATTCAAACAAGCATTGGGATGAAGAAGACAAAGTATAAATTACTTGCCAAATAAACTTTTATCAATTTATAATTTATAATTTATTGCAAAATAATTTAGTAGAATAAGCATCAATAATCGAAATACAAATAAATGTATAATAACAAATCTTAGATAATATTTTAAAGATATAAATCATAAATTTAAAATAATAAAAAAATATTTATTAAATTATTTGGAAAAATAACGTTTAGAAAAAAAATATTTTTCTAACATTGTTTCAGACTCAACTTAGCCAATCTTAATGACGGCCGGAAAGCAGGTGTATGCGCTAACTACATATTCGATATCATAATTGAAATAAAAATTACCGTATTAGCCCGAATATAACGCGACAATTTTTAACATTTTATTTTTATTAAATTTTGGTTTAAATTAATTAAATTTATTGTCATGAATATAACATATGTATTAATTTTAATTACCTAACCAAGTGCTTATCTGATTGAATTTCCCTTAATTTTAATATTTTTATGAGTATTTTTTTCTAAATTCGGGGTCGCGTTATATTCGGGCTAATACGGTACTTTTAGGTTCATATATAACAAAAGATTTTAAATACCATGTTAAATTTAAATGAATCTAAGTAATATTAGTTACTATATTTATCAAAACAATAAATACATAAATAAAATTTCATACTTTACAGGCTACACTTCTAACAATCATTGATCGATCTAAGAGACATGTTCTGGTAACTTTCAAGATTTCTTTATGACAATTAATGCCTGCTGAACCCAGCCCAATCACAACATGTTGCAAGGTCAACATTGTTTGACATCTAGTTTGTGATTCTGCCTGAAATACTTAAAATTAATAATAATAATAATAATAATAATAATAATAATAATAATAATAATAATAATAATAATAATAATAATAATAATAATAATAATAATAATAATAATAATAATAATAATAATAATAATAATAACAGAATTCAACCTTGAAGTTGAAATAAAAAGAAGCCGGAAAGATTGATTCAATTAGATCAAGATAAACAATTGTTATATTCCGTATTGGAGTGCTCCTGATCTATTTTAAGTCGAAACATTTTATTTCATGACTGTGAAAATTTATTTGAATTATATTTTGAAAATAATTTCGCTATCGTCAAGTTATTTAAAAGTTGTAATAATAATAATAATAATAATAATAATAATAATAATAATAATAATAATAATAATAATAATATAATAATAATAATAATAATAATAATAATGAAAAATCAATTTAATTCACAGTGCTATATATTAATCTAACGAAATATAATATCAAAAAATCTCTGATATTGATATCCTGCTCATAATATTAGATGAAAATCCGTAGGACTTCATTTAATGGAAATGGAAAATGAAAGATTTTATTATCTACATCAGACAAATGAGAATAGAATTTAAATTGATAACACAAAGTTATCACAATTGTTACTTTTATAATCAAATAAAATTTGCATAATAAAATAAAATGAAAACAAGCTAATTGAAATAGTGAACAATTTGCATTTATGTTATTCGTTATCGAAAGAATGAGATGAATGAAATTATTATTTCAAAGATAATGAATTCTTTTCTCTTGATTTAATTTATAAAATGATCATTGAAAATTGTATTCAACTCAAATCCATATAGAATATTGTAAATCATAAATTATAATATTTTAAACCTCTTACTGCACAATTTTTTCATTGTTGAAAAAAGATAATATTACATAAATTGTTCGGTATCTTTTGAAACTGTGAATAAACGGTGTGAACTATTTCAAGTGCTGAATGTATTTCAATTGAGATTTTTAGTTTTCGTTGCAAGTTTGCAACAAAACACAGTAAAAGGTTAAATACAATTTTTAGGAAATTTTCTAAAAAGCAATTTCTTAATAATAAGTTTTGTAAATAAAAAAAGAGAAATAAATTACGATTTGTATATTCGCTCGTTACACCCAATTATAACTTGTAAAGAATAACATTTGTAAAACAAAAATGTATTTTGTAATAATAATGAAATAAATTAGAGATTTGTAACTGGTAAATCCAATTTCTAATTTGAAAATATGTAAAATATAAATAGAATCTGAGAATTTTAGAAGCCAGTTCTTAAATAAAAAGATTTTGATTTTGGAAATCTTGTATTATATATCAATGATGGAAAGAAAACTAAAAATGTCACTAATGGTTATTAATAACATTAACATACACAATTGGGGTGGGTTGAAGTTAAAACCTCTCCCCGGAGAAATGTAATCAAAAACTGACCTATGTCTGAAAACCGTATAAACTACTAGTCTTCCCCCGAATATAGTACGCGCGCATTTTATTCTAATATTTTAAGTTTTCAGCAAATATAAAAAAATTTAAATTTTTTTCGAATAAAAGGCGCACTCAAATATTTTCCGCGTATTATATACGAATTTTGGTATATGTGAATCTGAAAGCAATTAATAAATAAAAAATAAACTATGCAATATAAATGAGCTTTATTTGATCACAAATAATTTTTTATATTTATTTTGAAGCGATACAATTTATAATTCTATGCCAAAATATTCATTGTGCTTAATAATAAGTTTTTTTGGTATAGCACTTCGATAAATAAAACTTGAAACTTAACATGCGTTCTCATCTAATGTCGTAACTCTAATTTCCCATTGTTTCAAGATAAACACGGAAAATATTTCCAGGTAGGTCCCAGTAGATTCACCGATTTGGAGAAAGGTTTTTTCAGCAGAACCCAGCAATTCCTTACAGTAATAATCTGCCTCAATAAATTCTAAAACTTCTTGAGTAAACTCAGGCAACCAATTTTCGAAATTTTTCAATGGTTCATTACTTGCTTCCAAACTCAAATAAAAAAGCAGTGCGGATATCCAAAGGTCAGTACCAGTCCGAATCATTATCCAAGAAAAATCATTATTTTGTATAAATAATTGTCCATACCTTGATTCATACTCTTTCAAATTAAATTCCGAATCCTCGAAAATTTTTCGTAATAGCTCATGAAATTCGAGAATTTCGAATTCTTCTTTTGGTACCAGTCCACAAACTTTAAAAAGCTTTTTGAACAGTTTGATAGGACAGTTTTATAACTTTATGGTGAAAATTATGAACGAAACTTCTACAAATTTCGTCCACATTATCTGGAATCTTCTTCACAGTGGTAAAGCGTTTGGAAACCAAATTGTTTCGTTTTTGAAGCGTTCAACCTATCCGGATGATGCTAGAAACTTTTTCAAATGTTCATTATGGTTATGGGCCATAATCTCATCTCGAGCTGACAAAGCTTTCAATTGAATATATTTTTCTTTCAGACGTAATCCCTTCATATTTCGAAACAAAACCCACTCCAGAACTTTTTTCTCAATTTCTTCATATTCAATTTGCCTTTCGCCGCCAGTAAATCTCCAACTCGTACGAGTACAAATATTTGGATTACTTACCGCTTTAAGAATATTATCCTTTTTTTATTCCAACCGCGTAATCCCGATTCGTAAATTCCATGTAGTTTAGCAATTGTATATGGCAACTTTTTGCTGACTTTAATTTTGTTTAAAATATCAAGCTTTTGCTTGATACTATAATTTTTCGCGTTGATATTATTTTATTATTGCTCATTGTAGGATGGTTCAATAAATTATGTTTAGATATGAAGAAATTAATTTTTATTTAATACAAATCTGCAATTATAAATAAAATCGAAGTCTGTACAAATTTGAATTTTTGTTATTCAAATTTTAGTTACATTATGTAGTTTCTGGTAAAAATTTGAAAATATAGTTGAAAATATCGAAATTTTAATGATAATTAACATGTGTAAAACTCAATGTAGGTACGCGCACGTACTATTTTCGGGGGAAGACAGTAATCATAAAGATACGCAAAGGGAAATAAATTCAGTTATATAAAACAAGAACATTCCCTTTATAAGTAAAAAACGACTGAAGGATTCAATATTATGACAAGGAACAAGAAAGATATATCTTTCAAACATACAGGCAGATAGTCTGTTTATCAGATAAATCAGATCAAGAGATAAACCAGGTTTAGTATTTTTGTTGAAAAATTACCCATGACGATTTTCTGTATGCAGTATATAGTAATAGTGCTTCTGTATTTAGTAAAGATTTTATCAAATAGAAACCAATAAAGTTTGCGATAGTAATATATGTTTGAAATATGCTAAATATTCCATTTATTACGGATGAATCGGAATATTCAATTGGTTATTTTCCATTTCCGCGTCAATATCACAAACGCTCTTTCATTCATTTTGTATGCCAATCCGTACCATGTCCATTTCATGCATTCATGTAATAATTAATTATAATATTTATTAAAATATCTTGTTATTTGCAATTTCTTTAATTGTTACAGTTTATTTTTTAAAAATAACCAAATTTTTAATAGAAATTCAATAAATTAATCTTAGTTTTTTTTAAATTATAATTTATATCAGAATGACAATTCGGCTTTTAGTCTGATTCTCGTGGGAAAAGATTTGTCTAAATAAATTCTATTTTTCTAATCTAATTTATGCATAAATTTTCAATTTTTCAATGCTTTGAGATATTTTAAGGGGAGAAATATAAACTTATCAAATAAATGAGAAATAAATATCTTTTATAAATAAAAAAGAAATAATAATAATGGGTTTTATGTATATTTTATAGGTAAGTTGAAAGAGATCCCATTAATTTATCAGTCCAATTTATACGCTTGATAAATCCCTTTCAATTATTTCCACCAATAAATCATCTATACCTCATTTTCAAATATTACGTTAACTAAAAGCTATAAACTCATAGGATAATTAATTTCTACGCAACCATTAGCACTTTCTACGATTAATTAATTTTTGAGAAAGTCAGTTATTATTTTTACTTTATTTATAAGAAAAGGTTATTGATATAAATAACAAAAATACTTATTTCTAAAAAAAATTGTTAAACTGTAAATTTTAAATTCTATATTTTTATAAAATAATAGAATTTGTGCTATTCTCGATTAAAAATAGGCAGTGCCGAAAATTCGTGAATATCAAAAACATCGATATATCTACTGATTCATAGTCAAGCTTTTTAATAAATTATAAAAAATGTTATAGTAAAAGGAAAAGAAATTAGTGGTGAAATTGAGAAAAAAGTTCTTATAATAATATATATATTCTTTAATAATTCTTTATTGAGGAAAAATTATAAGTGTTTTGCATTTCAAATTATATGCATAGTAAAAACAACTCTAAAACATATTATAAAACATATTTCACTTGTTATTGCTATAAGTAAAATTCTACTTTTTTTTATTTTAACCATTAATAAAACGAATGTGTTCATTACTATTTAAAAACAAATGAATAAGATTTGTGGTTATCCTTAAGGATTTTAATGATCTTTTTACATTTATTAACAAAATAGTCAGTTATTCCAATAGCCGGTATCTACTGTACTTGATAAAAATTTTCCAACAATTGCCACTTAAACGGTTGAAGTTTATTTATTTAGATAATTTATGTACCTCAAATGATTATATTATAAATTTGATAACAAAAAATAATAAAATATCACAGTAATAAAAATAAATTAAAAAAAGAGTCGTTCAGTATGTGATACTTTTCGAAGCAGAGTCAGACTCGTGATTATTGCATAAAGGATTAATATGAAATTCACACTAGTTTAAATCATTTCAATTCAGATTGACAAGTCAAACAATGAAAGTCTCTCATATAAATTATGAAGTTTCCTTAGCAGTTTATTTTTTAATTAAACCATTGTGGCAAATGAATGTCACTTCAATGTAATAGGTCTCTATAAGTGTTAAAGAAAAGAGGTTATTTAATATTATTTCATCAAGTAATGAAAAATATTATGTGGAAATTTTGCTAAAATCAGCTGTTTGAAAAATAAATACTAGATACAACTAATTATTTAAATAGCTATTATATATAGATAAATATTGACAATTAAAATAATAATTAGTAAGCACTAAAATACTCCATAAAAAATTAATCAGTGCTAAAGCATCAAAATTAATTATCAGGTTCACAACCAGCAGGAACAAACATACAGATGTAGAAAATAATAGAAGTTATAGCAAAAGGAAAATTAAAAAGGCAAAATTGCTTATTATTTTTGCTTAGAAATTCTATTAAATAATATACCACATAATTTAATGGAATAATATTATTTATATATTCTAAAGTTTTCAGTTAAAATAGCCTCATTAATTCTGATTAAGTTTATTGTTATTATAAAAGATTAAATTAAAGAATAGAAAATCTGTTTTTATTTTCATAAATTTATTTTTTAATTTACAATTAACAAAACTGCGTGTTTTGATTTTATATGCGGGCAACAGTGTTTACATAACCTAGCAATCGAATCTATCAATGTATACCGTATCATTCATTGTCATTTCTTGTTCAGTCTTGCAACAATACATTTCAAAGGAAATACATGTTATAATTGATTATATTTGTTTTAATTATATATTTATCAAAATGAAAAATTAACTTTGAAAAAATAGGTAACGATTTCAAGTAGCAGTTACAAAAGAAATTTTATTTTAAGTGCATGTCATAAAGTAATCGAAAATAAATAATTCCTTATCACATTAGAGAAATGATCCAAAACAACTATTTGAATATCAAATGTTTATATTTTATTTAATAAAATTTTTCATAGACATTTTTGACGGATTTCCTTTAAACATTTAACTATAATAGACAGTTTGTCTGCATTTCAAAAATTTCAAAAAACATTTTTGTAAAATTAAAATAAAATAATTTCTAAATTTTAATTGATCGAATCAAAACAAGTTCAACTATAATTTCAATAAGTTATTATTAACTGAAAATGAAATCGAATATTAAAAATGTGAAAACTTCTAGCTAACAGAAAAATTCTAATTTGATAGAAAATAAACAATAATTCCAATGTGCTATTTTATGCAGGTGTTGACAACCTATCCAAATGTGGCATATTTTAATTATCCAAATATATACTTTAATTTCAAGGTGATTTAACGGCGAAAACAACCTACTATCAAAGAAATGTGTTTTTAGATACGATTGAATAATTATTTACTACATAAGATTTTTTAAAAATACCAATTCTTAATCGCAAAAAATTTCAAGTATATTTTCCGATTTATTTTCATCGATAAATGCTATTTATATCTGTAAAATTAATTTTTGGAATTTTCTTAGATTTAATTAAATTTATTTGCCTTCGTTGATAAATGTAGACGTTATTTTATGTTGCTTACAATTAAAATTTTGATCTTTTATTAGAATAAAAGGAAATCAGATTAAAGACTTCAAAAAATAATTAATTAAATTATTTTATTAATTTTTGTGAAATCTTTAAGGAGTATTAAGTGAAAAAAATTGTAAGTTTTCTTTATTAATTTGCTTTTATTAGCAAGAAAAACTATGAAGAGAATTTTTTATTCAAGTTTAGTTTCAAAATTAAAGCAAGTTCGGATTGATCAACAAAGTAAAACGAAAAAAGACACTAAAAATATGGCTAGAATAAAATTCCTAAAACAGCGGCATTACTGTTCAGGCATTTGAAGACAAGAAATTACAACTTTTCTTGGATCAAACTCCTCCATTGTTTCATATTGCCTAAAAACTTTCGATCGTGTTCATCCTATGTTAATTTTCACATTCCAATATAAACGGTAAATCCAACTTTCCAAGGAGAACAAAGGGATACATTTTCGTGAAGAGAAGAGTTGTTTTAATTTCTGCCTCGTTTCTTCTTGAGCAAAAGTTAATAACTTAAGTTTAAGAATTTTACTGTAGTAAAATCAAATCACCAATAATATAGAGTAGAATAAAACCAATGTCGTCCATTCATAGAATATATATATGGACAACTTAGAGACTAGATGCGCATTCTGATAAATAGAACTTAGTTCGACACTAACTGTACCATTGCGTATTATTTAATTAATAATAATAATAATAATTATTAATAATAATAATAATTAATAATAATAATAATAATAGTAATAATAATAATTAATAATAATAATAATATTAATAATAATTAATAATAATAATAATAATAATAATAATAATAATAATAATAATAATAATTAATAATATAATAATAATAATAGTAATAATAATAATAATAATAATAATAATAATAATAATAATAATAATAATAATAATAATAATAATAATATAATAATAATAATAATTAATAATAATAATAATAATAATAATAATAATAATAATAATAATAATTCTTCAAATTATTAAATTCCATTATTGCTATAATAATAATAAGAAAATGAATGAAAAATTATAAAAAGTTAATATTCGGATGGACCAATCAGAATTCATATAATCAAACATTTGATAATAAATTTACTTTATAATATATCTTACAAGTTTTAACTGCTTTGTAATGATGAATATTTAAATAATTATAAATATAAATTATTTACAAGAAATTAAAATACCAATCTCAAAATGTAAATTTCACTAAAATCAAATTAAGAATTAATCAATAACCTGTTTAAGTGACTTAATTAATACAGAAACAGTTTCTTCATATGACCTGCCAACCATTCGGCCTAACTTGTGATAGATTTCTCCTAAAGCTGCAATAGCAGCTAACCTTGTTGGTAAATAACTTGGACTGTCATCTTTAGATTTAACGTAATCATTACAGGTATTTATTGCCAAATGTAATGAATAAGTATCTCCAACACTGAATAGTGTTCCGAGGTTTCGAGCTATTAATGTTCTTGTGCTTGGACCTGGGGATTTTTCAAGCTGGTTTAGTAATATTTTTAAAATATGTTCTTGTTTTTCTTTAATGTCAATCTATTTAAAAAATTAAACGTTAACATGGACTGAAAGTTAATTTTACTTTGTTGGCCACATGTAGAACTTTATCGAGAAATCGCAGCCATTCATAAATGAAAACTGGACGCTTGTCATTTGAAAGTTTTAATAATGCACTTTCATTTAATATCAAGTTTTGTGCTAATTCCATCTAAACGGAATAAATAAATATAATATAATGATATAATATGAATAAAAGGTAAAAAATCGTTGAAAATAACATGCATTTATTTCATTTTAAGCAATCTACAATATAAATATATTTAGAATAGATTTTAAGTAATACCTAAAAAGTAGTGTATTTGCACTAAGTTAAAATTATTGGAGTTTTATGATTAACGTTGATGTGTTCAAACACCATTAAATCTAAATTTAAATTTAAATTATAATTTATTAAATATTTAATATTACAAATCAAATCTTAAACTGATTTTATTTCTGTAAGGTCTTTTAATTCATGAAATCTTTAAAAAAACAAAAACAATATTTAGAGGATATTTATTTTAGTGAATTATTAAGTGAGATTAATTCTCCGTAAACTTTGCAAATAAATATAGTCATACTAATTAAAGTATTTAAAAAAATGTGTGATCTAATTTAAACGTTTTGTAGTTGAGATTTCATTAAAAAAATTTTTAGAGATTTTATAATTTTTTTTTCAAAAATAGATTTATTGAATTTGTTTGAACAAGAACACTAGGACGACACACATTCAAAAATAAAGTTACCAAAATTTAGATCAAAAATAAATTACAGTTGGTTAAATGTAAATAAGAGTTGTTTATAAACAGTGGTATCAAATAAAGAAAACAAGCGATTTTTTCAATATTATAAATAACTCTTAATACAATTTGAAATCGAAACCACTACACCCTAAGAAACTCTTTAAAATAGTCATTGACTTGATATGGTTTTGTAATAAACTTATTTTTTTCTTTACAATATGAATATGATCAACTTAGCAACACAAATTTGCATTAATTATCGTGAAATGACTAAAAACAATAAATGCAAAAAAGAGAATAAAACAATAATAATCAAGCGAAAAATAATAAAATATAAAATCACGAAGAGAATAACCAACAGAATCCAGTAAAAGAAGAAGAAAAAATAAGAATAATTAAATTATTTAATAAATTTAAAAATAAAAGAAATAAAAAACCTGAGAAAAAGACAGAAAAGAGTAAAAAAGAGAAAAAACATAACTTTACACCATTACTGGATTCTGATTGGATAGAATTTAATATATAAGAGAACGATCTGATTGATTCTCTTAATCTCTAAAAATCGAATTTAGGTTCAATTAAGTATCAGATATTAGAATATTGGGTATTAATCCTAACTATCTTCAAGTTCAATCTTATTATCGTGTTATATTCGGTCGTTTCATAGCCAGTGGATCAATTTGAACAATATAAATTTTTATTTCTTATTCAGTTATGTTTGGTTCTTATGATACGTAGATATCATAAAATTGTAATAATTATTATAAATTAAATTATTTCAAAATAATCCGTTATCTTTTCTCGTTTTATATATATTTATTCAGGAAAATTAACTATGAATTTATATTTGCCACAATAGGATCAGGATGGAGACTAGAGTATGAATATGGTTTGGTAGAATTGCAGATGAATTGAGGCCTGCAGTCGGGATTCGCAGAAAGACACCGATCGGAAGAATGATTTAGATAGGCAATATGGACATGGTTTTAGTAATGAATATGACAATACGAAGTAGCGAGGTTTAGATTCGTTGTTAAGGAACGAACGATATTGAATACCGAAGATGTGGAGAACTCGCTGTGCGACGTCGTACCTGAGTTCGACCATGAGCAAGGAGAATGAACCGAAGGAAATCAGGGAACGTCGAATGATAGGAGAAATTCTTAATGTGAAGTAAAGGCAATGAGAGAGTGAAATTCACCAGGATGGAGCTTCAGATTGAGCAGTCACTTGGAATGATTTTCGTAGTGAGATAGCGGTAATAAATCCGAAGAAACCAGGTAAGTCCCAAGGGACAGGTATGAGCGATATTGAATTATTTCTAATTCTTTAGACGTCAATATGATAATTTGAAATTTTATGTTTAATTGAATTCTATTGTTAGAATACATAGCGAAACTGTTTGGGAGGATGTTTGAACACCGATGGTGCTTGCACTGATGGTAGTCAGATTGTTCTCCTAGATAGTCAAGTCACGAGTGTGAATGAAAGAGAATTATGGTGAGGTATTGATAGAACAGTTTCACGGTAACTATTTCTCCAAATTAGCAAATGAATCTAGCTCAAGTTGAAATTTCCTGTCTCTTTGTTGCTATATCATCCCAATCATTGCGTCAGTCAAACGAGGACCTCGACTTTTCATGTTTATTAATCGAAGTTATTATCGCTTCACCTTCATTGACGACCTTTCGCAGAATTGTCAAGACCTTCCAGAATTGACTTCACCCACTTTCAGTTGATCGATTCACAAGTAATAATTGTTCAACCAAGTCGACGAATTTTGACCGTCATCTTCAATTAGCGAAAACATCGCGATCACCCAGGAACTGCACGTAATCCAGATTCGAAAGTCCAACGCGAATTATCTACAAATAAACTTCCGTAGATCGCTGGAATTATTACCACCATCGGCATAAACAACTGGGCGTATCACTTCTTTAGAACCCATAGAATTTGATTGAATCAACGTCCGTCTTATAAATCATCATCGGTAGTCATCACCTATGCTGTAATACAAAATAAACAAGATGTCTTTCTAAATAGCGAAGTCAAATGGTGTCCAGTTATGTAGTCTACAATTTTCGTCAATAGCATGAAAAATCCAAGAGATGTAGCTATCCTGAGTTCTAGAAGTCCAAAGATCAGAAGTAAATGCTGAACTTTTTAGATTTGGCGTAATCTCCGTTATTATGCTCTTCAATCCAGTTTGAACTTATCTTGACCAAATTGAAATTTTTTTTGAATATGTTGTTCTGTGATGAAGGCTCAGTTTAGGAGTTGCAATGTCGAACAGTTTCTTGAAACCTTTTCCTTCGACTGCTTAAAAAGATGGCAGATTATACATTCTACAAATTCATATGCATAACCTTTACTTTTACATAATTCATGATATGCTTATGTATGTCTTACATAGAAAGCATAAAAGTATTTATTTTGATTCCAAAATAATACATCATATAAAACACATTTTACCATCAAGGAAAAAATCTTTTATCTTTTTCACAATTGATCTTTTTTCAAATTTCTTATCTTATTTTCTTCTAAACTATAGATCAATAATTTATTTAAATTTAACACGAATTTCTGGCACAGCCTTTTTCAAGTTTTTTTAAATAAAAAACAAAATATTGATCTATAGTCTGAAAAGAAAGAAACAAGAAATAAAGATTATCCTTAAAAGTTAGCAATAAAAAAAGTTTTATAAAACTAAAATATAATTTATATTATTGCCTACTTTTTATATTGTCAGTGACTTTGTTTTTATAATTTAGCATATTTTTTAATTAATTTAATTTTAATTTACAACTAGAGATTACTACGCATTTTATTGTAATATTTTTGACATAAAAACTTTAGAGAATTTATCATAAAGCATAAACCTTTTCTTTATCACAACCTTATTATCTTTTAACTTAGTACTATTTATTTAATGGGAACATTTTTGTATTCGTGTATCGTTTCAAATAACTAAGTTCGTTAGTGTCTAAAAGATTTTCCGGACTTGGAGCTAATCCTAATTCAACACGTTCTTTGTTGTCATCAACAATGTCTACTTCAAAATTCATTTGCTCTTCATTGGGAGGCTCTTGAAAATCGTGTTCGCTGGCTTCTGATATAGACGGAGAATTGGGAGCAGAATAAGGTCTATCAAGGTGAAAACTGCCTTCTGAAAAAATATCGGTATCTGAAATTAATTTCGATTTTTCAATATCTGCAGTGGGAAGATTCTTTTCTTGAAATAAGTGTGGAAGATGTCTCGCCATGGACAGCAATCTCGCCTTTTTATAATACTAACACGATTTTATTTTCAAACCAAAATCTACTTACAAATGTTAGATTGTTCCAGTCTAATAATTCACTCAGCCGTTCTGTTCTGTTTCTCAATATAATGCGCTGTCTTCTTGAATAATGACAGAATTCAAATAGATACTAAAGATACAATAATATATATGATTATTTATAAATTTATTTATCCTTTAACCATTGCAAAATCAAAATTGATAAATCAAAATCTTTCAAATTCATCTAAAACGTAAATTCTTTTAATCTATATATAAATGGATCTCTGCATCACGACCAATCTACACCCCCTATTGCCGCAGGAAGCGACATGTATTTTTTCAAAATCACACTTTAGCGAGGCAATATTTTAGGTCTCAAGGATTTTTCTACACAGAATCCAGGTTTCTTTAAAAAGTTTAAATATGTAAAAAGTTTAAATCTGTAAAATCTTTTGTATTAGATTTAGACTCTCGTTAAAAAGACTTCAGGTCAAAATGAACTAGATTTATTCTCCCTCTAAAGCAGCCTAAATACTTTTTTGATCTCTGGGATTTCTTTTACCAGATTTAGGCTCTCACTAAAAAGCCTGAGTATTTATCAGGACTGTAAAAATTGTTGTACTGGATTTAGGATAAATTTATTACTCAGGTAGTAAATATTTCGATTGATCATATAAATTAAATTGGAGTGATTTTCTCATAAGATCCTTTTCATTGTATCCCATTCCACCTAAAGATGTACGTTTAGTATCTCCATTATAATTAATAATTGTTTCGATTAACGAATTATGAGCCAATATATCATTTGATCCTTCAACCTTGATAGAATTAAAAACTAATGCAACATCTTTAAAAAGTGTTTGGAGGAAGAAATTGTTTGCATATACGTCAGATTCACTTATATTTTCACTTAAATTTTTAACAACTTTCTACTAAAGATATAGATAAATATCATTAAAATCTAAATATTCGTTTGCAATTCATTAATGTAAAATTGAATCGAAGAAGAACCAACAACTGTAATTGAATTTCTTGGACAGTTTAAACAATCTCGCATAGTTGTTGATAAATGCAGCAAGTCAAAATATAGTCAGTTGAAAAGATTAAAACTTGTTTGAATACAATTATTTTATAATCGAAGGCTTATTGAAAAAAATTCACTGCATCTTTCCACAATTTTTAATATTAACAACAATTAGATTATCAGTCATAGCGTACCTAGGGTTTTTTCAGAGAGACTTAATTATATTGGGAAGACTCAGATTAGACAAAACGGAAATAATCTGTAAATGTAGATAATTTCCAATTTTTTGTTAGGTGTTCACGTCAGTTTGCATTGCTGCATTTACCATTTCCATAATATTGTAAAAATGAATTAATGAAAAAAATTAGATTAGAATTGAAATCGCGAAAAAAAGTTTTGAATTTCTTCTTTATACTCTTTTGACATTTAAAAGGCGTAAAATATTTGATAATATAATATATTATCAAATATTTTACGCCTTTTAAATGTTATATATGATAATGGCATTTAACCCTTTAGATGTCGCGAGATTTTAGTACGGTCGTGCACTACAGGCCCGGAATTTTCGGGCAAAAATAAAATTGATTTTATATTACATTATGTAAAATACTTGACCTTAGCTAGTAAAAAATGCTTATGGCATCTAAAGGGTTAATAAAGCTTGTGCTGAAAATTTGTGTATATTTTAAATTGGACAAATATATAGATAGTCTTAGTCAAATGAAGAGAAAAGAAATTGAAAATAGTTTAACAATGACAGTTAAATCCATCTTTAAATTTCGCAGAAAAATCTTGAAACTAACAATATATATTTATTCAAAGAATTTATAAATAACAAGTTTTATTTAATTCACAAAAACAGCCAATTCCAAATTATTAAAACAACAAGATATCTAACTCTCCCCTTCTTAAGACGTTTTCCACTTCTTCAGCCACTCGATTCTTCTTTCTTTCGTTCCTTTTTGTGAATGTAGTTCGACTCGATGAGGTGATAGAAATCTGGCAATTTTATATGGGCCATCGTATTGCATACCATCCTTGTGCCTGTTCTGCGGCTCTTTACGTACGAGTACCTCCTCCCCACCTCGAAAACACGAGTGCCCCTCTTTGTCTTATCCATAGCTCTCATAGTGTCTGCGGCTTTACTCGAGTTAAATCTCGCGTCTTCGATTCTTTCGCTTCTTGATATCTCGGCTTGTTTCAGGTTAGAGTGTAGGTTAACACTCCGTCCATAAATTATCTCAAATGGTGATAAACCTGTAGCACTTTGGCGACTGCTATTTATAGTGAACTCAATTCTGGGTAAAAGTTCGTGCCAGTTTCTCTCTTCACATCCGCCTGCCAATGTTGCCTGTAATAAGATCTCTTATCGTTTGTATGGCTCTTTCGGCTAAACCATTTGATTGGTGCTGATAAGGTGAGCTGAATTCCTGTTTGATTCCAAGTTTCTGTAGCTTCTGTCTTAGGAAATTCCCTTCGAAATTTCGGCCTCTATCTGTTAAAATACTCTTCGGTTTTTCAAATCGATAGATCCAACTATTAAGTATTGTTTTGAAAATGGTCCCTTCTTC
>CAUHTR010003408.1:19799-38958 GCA_959609185.1 Schmidtea polychroa
ACAATTATGCTCAAATATTTAAAAATAAAGAACCTGACATTTTTTTTGTATATTTTTGCATAATATTTTGTATAAATTTTGCTTTTCCCTAAAAACCTGAGGATTTTTATGTAGGTCATGTAACTTTGCGAGCCCATAACTTTAAAGTCGATTTTAGATATATAAATTTCAATTTTTAAAAGTTGATGAGATATGGTTTGGCGGGCCCATACGAGGTTGTAATAGAGTGATGGATGACATATGGCTGGTTGACTTCTGCTAATGAAGATGATGAAAAAAATTTTCATTCTCATGGGCTCGGTACATGGACATAAAGGAAAGGTTCGTTAGTCCCTGATTTTATGGAACTTAACTACTTCATAGAGTCATACAGGTGACATCAACGTATGTATCTGAGTCTGAAAAATGACGAAAAGTGGATTTAAAGAATACTTATCTGTAACTGTATGTAAGTAGAAACCTTTGGAAATTCCAGAAAGTTCGATAAAGAAATAATCTGTGAATATCAAATAATTCAAAAAAAAGCTTTGAGAAGTTTAACTTATAAATCATGCACAAAAAAATTTTTTTTACCGACTGCGCGATTTCTAATTTCTTCGGCACACAAAATAACAAAATAAATATCTACTGAATTAGAAAATAAAAACATTAGGATTGGAACTAATTTTTATTTGCGGTACAAAGGCTTTAAGCCTCCTAAGAAAAAGAGAAAACAGATATAATATTGTTTTTATCTTTCGAATTCGACTTTTTATATATTACTTATTACTTCGAATATAAGCCGCACCCTAATTTTGCACATTAAAAATGTAAGTAAAAAGTACGGCTTATATTCGAAGTAATACGGTAATTTAAAATCATGTCTTTATAATTTCAGAGAAACAAACATATTTGTTCAAATTCCTTTCTTCTTTTCATCAAATTTTGTTCTTTTTCTGTTGAGCTGACAATTGACAAAATTTCTTCATATCTCATATTTTAATTTCTTTCTTTGCTTCTTTTTCTTTGACACAATGAACTAAAAATATGCAAACAACTTTTCATTAATTTTTTCATTAGTTTCATAACTTTTAAAATAGAACGCTTCCGGTTCTTTGACTTAGTCATAATTGAAGATTTTCAAAAAGTCTTCAATCAATATTACTAATTTTCCTAATTTTAAAAATGCTTCTCAAAATTTATTCAGAAATTCCTAGCCTTTGACAATCTTTCTCTTTTGGTGGGACATTTCACAAAAATGTCCGGATGCTGTTCTTCTAAGACGCAAAAATAACTAATAATGGTTGCAGTAAATTATAAATGCGTCGACTTAGTCGTACACAGAGATTACAACTATTTGCGATTTTATTCTTCCCAAATCCATGATCGGCAAGAATAAGACCAAGTTTGTAAATATACAATAATTTAAATGTAATATATGTTGTTGTTTCATTTAATAAAGCAATTAAACAAATTTCTCAATAATAATAATAATTCCGTTATCAATAATTCACTTTGTTTAAATTTAATTTAATTTATTTTGATTAAATTTAATATTTAATAATTTACTATGATTATCATTTACCAAATTTCAATAAATTATTTTTTAATTTATTTGTGAAATAATATTTATAAGAAAACTTTGGAAATTTTCAATTCGACAACTAATTATTTACGATTTTATTAGCCTGGCGTGTACATGCGCCTTTTTACATTGAATTATGAATTGGACGGTTGGATAAGAGAAATAAACAATTAATTGTTATTTAATTTTCAAAAGAGTATTTTAATATTATTTTTGGAAAGAATAAGTTTTAATTTTGAAATTAAAATTTTTAATATAATAATATACTCTTAATATACTCTATGAAACTATAAAACCAAATTTTTTCCATCCCTCAAAAAATATTTTATTAAACTGAATTTACATTATTCGTTATAAAAAAGGTTGACAACATTATAATATAATATAATTTACATAACAATATAAACCACAATTAAAAAAAATTACTATTCATGTTTTAATAAAATGAAACATTTTTTTAATATTCTAATTATATTAAAATTTATAAAAATACCTGGAGTATATCCCCAAGGTTCATAATACGAAGGAAAAACTCCTAAATGACACCCTCTTGCAAATTCTTCGTAGTCCATTCCAATTAATGGATTGGTAGATGTTATAAACTCCGGATGAAAAATGACCTATTTGAATGTCAGAAATAAAAATGTTTGCAACATTTTAAAAATATAAATATTCTTGATTAACTTTCAACATATTTTGAGAATGTAAAACCGAGACAAAACCGAAAGTAAGACAAAAAAAAGTCAAATATGCAAATAGATAAAAGGCAAAACTTATAAAAATTCAAAATTAATTAAAAGTTTGAAAAATGTATGTATTCCAAATTTATGATAGCAAGTGTTGAGATAAAATCAATGTCAGCCTTTTGTCGAGATCTTATATCTTTAGCATGTTTGCAAATATCATGTTTTAAAGCTGCTTGATAAACACGATTTTTTGTTCTTCATCAGGTTTTGGAATATTATTTTCATTAAATCTAATATCCAATCTTTTTCCAGGTCCTAAATAATAAAGAAAAATGATGTTCTCCTTTATATTTAGCCCATGGAAAATTTGGAAGTTTAGAACTTGTTGCAGGTCACTACCAGAATATAGATCACTATTCTTTTGATGTCTTTTAGTCTTTTCATGTTTTGCTTTGTGAGCTGTTGAAAAGTTTTTATTACAAGATTCATAATAATATATTAGACGTTTATTCATTTTTATAATTAAAAATATTAAAAATAATAAACAGTAAAACTGCTCTGAGAGGACAGGGTATTTTGTTTGTTTCGAAGGAGGTTCGAAAGAGGTCCGAAAGAAATTCAAACAATTCAGGGATCGATCCGGGTGTGCTGAAAAGACTTGTGGCGATGCTTCACGGTTCGCCACCACACCCAGTTCAATAAATTATTTTTTTATATTTATTTTGTAAGTTAATTAAAAACAATACTAATACATACAAAATACACACACACTATTTATTTTATAATAATAAAAAAATTTATAAAATAATTTTTGTATTAAAACAGAAACATTTAAATGAGTTTATAAAAAAAATATTTTTACTTGGGATTTGAACAATGTCTATTGTTAATGTTTGTTGAATAGATTCTCACTGTGCTATCTAGGCTGTGGATTTTTCTCATTTTTACGCTTTAAATTTTTATTAGTTTTAAAAATATTTATTTTGTAGAGTAGTAGGGAAATGGACCAATAAAGTCATCTCTGCTGACGATTTTGTATGCTGAGCTAAACAATATCTCTCAAATGTTTTAAAGGTGAGGAGAATAGAAAAAAGGTAATAAAAAAATGTGTGAACAAGAAAATAACTCATTAAGATTATTTAGATTGTTTAAAACCAGCTTCTGAAAAGAGAATGTATAATATTTATCATTTAAATTCTAAAAATCATGATATGTTATTACAAGAAACCTATAAATCTTCTTTGGATAATTATGATAAAAGATGTATTTTATTTGATTTGACAACAACACTCTCCCAGGGAAATGAATTGGTTGAAATTATACAAGAAAAGGATGCTTTAGAAATGTATAACGTTAATTCTTTTAGTTTTTTCATGTTTTGCTTTGTATGTTTTTGAAATGTATTTGCTACAAGGTTTGCAATAAGGTTTTTTACTGGACATTTTATACTACAAATATTTTCAATTCCTAGTCCTAGTCCAAAATTTATTATTTTTCCAGTTCGAGAATTATTCCTAGTCTGAAAATTATTCCAAGCCCAATATTTTTATTTCCCGATAAAATTAATAATTTATTTTTCTTAATAAATCAATAATTTTTTTTCGTAAAAATAAATTATTTTTTTTCCTAATAAATCAATAGTTTCCCAAATAGTAGAGATATAACCCCTTTTAGCTTGGCGGCAAAAGGCGCGACCGGGGTGAAAGTCCTTGAGTCCACCTGAGCTGAAAGGGGTTATATCTCTACTACTTGAACCTGCTAGGATGTTTTTTCAGCCGCTTCCCATGAATATCATACAATTTCAAAATTTATTATTACTGCATAATTTAGTTTATTATCCGTTAGATTCTCGATAAATATATCACTGGAAAACTTTCTTGTGATAGTATAGGTCTAATAGTGTTTTCCAACGATATTTCTTTATTTAATGAGTATGGTTTCACTATGTAATCACGGCAGAGTTGGTGATTGAAATTACTAATGGATATTCGTAGTTTAAATTTCAACAATATTTTCTTAATGATTCTCATTAAAAAAATATTAAGATTTCATTTTACTAACGTAAGAAAAATACAAATTGGTTTTTAATGACAATTTAATTAGGTTTTTACGTCAATGGAAAGTATTAAAACTTAATTATTCAATAAATTTACAGAGAATATTTAAATATTTATCTTTTAGTGATCATCTCGATTTTTAATAATATTTCTGCTGTTAATGTATCAAAAAATATATTTAATATATACAATTAAAATAATAAATAACTCATTAATAATGACTTCATTAAAACAATTAATAAATTTTTTAAAACATTTATATGACAATTATAAGAAATTCATTGCAAAAATATAAATTATAAATGTCTTAGGTTTAATTTATTAACAAGCATTCAATTCTTCATAATGATAACATTGGTTGAGGATGAATTATTTATTTAATTAACATAGAAAGATTTAAACAATAAAATGCACGAAAGTTTGAAAAATACTATGAAAAAACGACTATAAGAATTTCAACCCAAATCTCGGAATTTGATGGGAGTCAGAACCGATATTTCGGTAACTAAAAACGATAGGCATTTCCAAGATTACGGTTCCAGTATCCCCAAAATTTGAGACTTCAGTTAAAGAGTGATTCAATATATGTTGTTTATTCTAAACTCAACGAAGAAAATAATAACTACGATATCCAAACGACTCATAAAAGTATAAGTTTAACCTAACCCATTTCCCTCCATGATCCCCATTTGAGTATTAGTTTTATTTTCACATCCAGTGGCACTGTTTTTAACAGCTTTACAATTTTAGGCAAGTCTATGTTTAAATTCTTTTATCATTAAATAATTAGTTTAAATAATTATCTGTAAAAACTAAGGTAAAGATATATTTGACAGGAAATTGGCAAATAATTACAAACAAACTTATTTTAATATAAACAAAACGAAATGCCAAAAATTATTGAAAACATATAATTAAGATTTTTACCTTTACTCTGTCAGATCTGTTGTTAAACAAGTTACACCGCCTCAAATTACAGAGTATAGGATCTATGTTATCTTGCGTAACATTATGAGTACAAATAGGGGGAAGAGAAAACCTTTGTGCAGCAAAAACACAGCGTTTAAGCTTCATTACATCATCATTATCAAAAACTGAGCCTGCCATTGGAATAGAACCTTTGAGGCAACTGTCCACGAGTCTTAGTCCAATATTATGCTGAATCTCTTCAACAGTGTCTCTAATTTGCTTAACAATCGCTTGTGCTCGAAAAGTTTCAATATTAAAATTGTTCGTTTGTGTAGGAAATATTAAAAAAGCTACAACTGTAACATCACTATTTGCAATCTGAAAATAATTTATAATATTATTTACTTATAAAATATTAATTATGACCAATTTCTTATTTATAGAGTTTAAAAATTCAAACAAATACCGTATATACTCGCGTCGAAGTAACAAAAATAAAAAAATGGTTTAATGATTTCATTACAAATTAATTTGTACGTTTTTTGACCCGCGTATAAGTCGTACTTGAAAATTTGACGTAAATTTCTCGACTTAAACGCGAGTATATACGGCAGTTGCATAATTTATATACCATAGTTTTAATAGTATTTATGGGGATGATGGAGAATGGTAAAAAAAACCTCCGTTGTCTAAAATTTGGGAATTCGAACAAAATGTGAAAAATTATTTTGCTAGGTATCCAAAATTGTATTAAAACCTAAAAGACCAAATGTTCAACTGCCTGATAGATATTTTAATAAAAAAGTCGACAGCACAAGACTTTTCGGAAAGCAGTTCGGGAGTTTAAAACAGTGTTTTTGGACGAAAGTCTCCATTAAAAAGTTTGACAGATGTGGGTATTTCTAGTGAATTTGGTCAAGTTCGTCACAAACAATTATGCCTATTTTGAAATAGCGACGTATAATTATGTAACTAAATATTATTTATTTACTTCTAATTTTAATTTTGAGTTTTCTATTCATAATTTTGGGTTGACAGATTTCCTTTTTTATGCTTGCGCTACTTATTTTCACCTGTGATTTATGTATTTTAAATTTTATTGCTCAAGGCATAAGTTTAGGATTTTCGTGTGTTCCAATTTTTTTGAAGCTCTGTTACTACTATGTTTCTACTCTGTTTCACCATAACTTCCAATACTTCCCAAAATGAGTCTATTTTGTAACTTGATTATTATGATAAACAAATTTCTATACTTCAATTTATTAGTCTTCTCTTTATTTCATAGGGTACCCATTTATCATATATGTTTTAATACTGTTTTGGGACAAACGTAAAATTCGTTGAGAAGTTTAAAAAGTGTTAATGTTTTCTTTAGCTGGAGTTTCTAATAGATATATATTGGTAATAGTTAACTTTTTCAGAGATAAATCCTGGCTTTATATAGTCTTTTTAAAAAGATTCTTTTGGACAATATTTTAACCAATTTTTTTCATAACACGAATTACATATGATAAATAAGAAAACGAGTGAAAATTTGATTTTTCCAATCAAAATTATTTGTGTTTTGACATCTAAATACATAAATTGCTTTGTAACAATTAATGGCTGTAACGCTATTTAAAGGTTTTAAATTAATACTAATTTATTATTATATTATTATAAGAACTTTTATTTCTTCCAATTTCACCACTAATTATTTTTTACATTGAATTTATTAAAACGAGAGTTTGTGACTATAAATCAGTAATATATCGATGCTTGTTGATACTCACGAATTTTCGGCACTGCCTTTTTCAAGTGAATTTGATTTTCTCCGTTCAGTTCAAAACTAAAAAGCTTTAATCGCAAGACCATTTAAAATTTAAAATTGAGATAGAAAGTTGTAAATAATGATGGTAAATATATTTTGGATTAATAAAAACAGTTTCTATTTTCTTCATTATTTATTTATTACGATAAAAACCGCATTATATATCGAATGACCTGATATAATATCTAAATACATAATTTTCTATGCAACAATATATGACTGTTATACTATTTAAAGGTTTGAAATGAATATCAATTAATTATTAGTTATTGATTATTTGTTTTTATTTTAAAGTTTCCATATTTTTTATGTCAAAATTTTGAATATAAAAAAAGCTTTTTAGAGAGAAGTATATGTTTTGATTTATATGCTGCTAGGGCGTAAAAAATAAATAATTATTTAAATCTGAAATTCGAACAATAAAAAACAGTCGTTTGATGGGTTATAGCTGCGTGTTGCGTTAGATAAGTCTCTGGACTAGGGTAATAGTGACGTTATTATAAATAGCGATCACCTTAGTGGCTACATATTTACCACTGTTGTATTTGCAATGTTTATTAGTGGAAATAGCAAGGCAGTTTAGTCATTTTCGTTCAGATTATGTCGACAAGAGTAGAAATATTGAAGTGTCATCAAGTTCCTTGTGCTGAAAGAAGCTGAGAATAAAAATATCATTCAACAGCTACAGTCTATTCAACGATTTACAGCTGGATTGTACAGTTTAGACGAGACCGGTAATCAGTTTTCGGTGAGGAAAGAGAATAAAGGCCGGGTGAAATTTTCGATGAGAAACGACAATTATGTTTTTGTGCTATTCCGTCATCTCAAACAACATTTGAAAGGCACACAATTTTCAAACCACAGAAGAACTAAAGTGGAGAATATCTTGATCTCTTTTGCTCCAATGCATTTGTGAAACTTCTTTGTTGTGGTAAGAGGAAAATGCCATATATTGAGAAATGAAAAATCTGAACTTGATTTGACTTTTTATTCTTGTTGAGTTCAGGGACTTACCTAACGCACCAAGTAGTTATTATTTTAATCTTCAAATAGTAATACACCCATACCTCGCTTTACGGCCTAGACACGTTTCACGAAACTTGGCCGTAAAGCGAAAAGTCCGTATAAGGAATCGAGATTGCGCTTGCGTAAGATTGGTAAGAATCGACATCGAGAAAAAGTTTTTTTGCCGTTATAGCGAAACATTTTAGGCCGTAAATCGAAAACGTACCTTAATTGAAGAGGGCCGTTATAACGAAATGCCGTATAAAGAGCGGCCGTATAGCGAGGTATGGGTGTAATTGAAATAAAGTGAAACATCTAAGTGCTATTTCTTATTTTCCCTTGTATCTCATACAGTAGAGATGAAAATTTCTTTTACCTATCATAAAACCTTGCATAAATTTCAAATGATTTTATTCATTTTGCTGTTATTTCAAAGCGCTTCACTTCTTCTGAATGTCATCAGACTTCAAATTATTGAATTTAAACATCCATTAGTGTAAATGTTGCTATATGTTTCAGTACTCCACTCCATAAAAGATCTAATATTTTCGAAGAGTTATGTCCTGTTTATAATGAGAAGTATGAAAAATAAGCATTAGACTCTCAGTTTTATAAAACTTGGCTCCCATTTGGGAAATTTATTAACAAGTTATCGAATATAAATAACAGATCAACAGATTTCAGTTATTAATTGCAATTATTAAAACAATTCTTTTACAAGAAATATGATAAAATAAAACAAACTTTTAGACGATAGTTAAGTCTGGCCAAAGATTCGATGAACATATCGGCACCTTTATTTTGAAATTCATATCTTCCAGCTGTAAACAAATAAACAGTTTTCTCTAAATCAAAATCCAAATATCTACAATTAGTTAACAATAATTATAATGAAAAATTGTTATACAAACCCATAAAAATGATTTTGAATAAACCTATTAATTTTTAACTTCGCAACCCCATGTAGATTTTGAAACTCATGAATCGCTGCAAACCTTTGAAGATTCAATCCATTCGGTGTGATAACATCAGGTTTTCTATGTAGCAAAAACTGGGCCTCAAGCCCGGTGACTTTACTGACGCAAGTAAACGTATGTGAACAATGCGTTGCAGCTCTTTCAATACAATATCTATGATAAATTTGCCTGTCTCCAGCTTCCTAGCGCAAGTGAATATGCTAATTATTAGTATATACTATACATTTGATTAACTGAAAAATAAAGATAAACCAATTCGAAAAGTGATCATTTTAAAATGTTCTACACAAATTAGTTATTTAGGCATACGTTAACACGTTGACTGCCGTATTGACCAATTCTGATATGTTAACTACGTCTTATCCCGTAGTTGGCATCCAACGTGTTAACTTGTCGAATCATAAAATTATACCAATAATAAAAATTAATAAGTTAGCCTTTTTCGTAGTGTTTATTAATTGAAAATTATCAGAAAAATCGATTATATTTATAGAATTATGTAATTATATGTTCGGAATCCAATAAAGTTTATTAATTAAACACTCAAAATACAAATGGTTAATGAAATTTGTATGTTGATCTTTGGGTTGAATGATTCTATCATTAATGCCTCATAGGCAATGTCCTCTCTAAAATAAGAGGGGTTCTGCATGCGGTTCTACACTGATGTAAAAGTGGTGATTTAACATTCACAGTTTATGTCATTTTTTGATTTCATTTCTGTTTTTATTTTAGAAAATTCAATTAAATTCAACTAGTAAAAAGTTCCTTTGGTCTGATGATTTTAACCGTGCCCGCTAGCTTGAGATAACTGAGTGGGAATTTTAAAACTGCTGCTCCGTTCGCCGCCATGCACATAGCTTAGAGGGAATGTTGTTCATAAAGAATACGTTCACAATAGATTTTGAAACACTTTGTGTAACTTGCATGACTTATTTTGCACAATAATATTACTGTTTAGACTCAATCTGGCACGCTATCGAACTTTTGTACAGAGAAGACGAGCAGGTTTTTCAAAACGATCGGAACATAGACCAAATATTACCAAAGATTCAATATTGAACATATCACGAAATTCACAAGATTTTCAAATAATTTTAACATTGAAACTTCAAATTTTTTTTAAAATAGCGTTTTTAAAGTTTTACTCCGTGACTCGATTAAGAAAAATCATTTAAATAAGGATATTTTAGATTCAATTTAGGCTTGTGGGTCACAGCTTACTAAGTTGTATGGTCTTCCAAAAGTTCATAAGGATATACTCATGAGACCTATATTGTCAATTATACAAACCTTACGATGTAGAACCACAGAGTAGTTAGATAGTCTGCCGAAATACAGAATTCTAATGCAATATTTATATACGTATAGAATATATACCAATCAGTTTAAATCAATGAACAAGACTAGCAAAAAGTTATAATTTAATTTTAGTATATTTCTTTGCACAACTTAAGTCCTCAAAAGTCATTAGAATTATAATGAAGCCAGAAGTACACTGTCACGATTAATATTACATTTGTTTATTCCCTGGCTCCTTAAAGTGCGGGGGTGGGCGTGTATTAAATACATTTTTATAAAATTATGGTTAAAAATAATTTAATTATTTCGGGAACGGCATATACTCTTTTGTTAATTATAATTTACGCCGTATTGTTCTATTATAAATTAAATCATTAAATGAATATAAGTAAATGCAAGTGTATTATGTTGCATGCATAAACACATTTCTTTAGAGAGGCACTTACAAAAAAACCCTGGTTGACTCTACTCTTTCATGTCTAATTATTAATTTTGGGAGATTACTCTAGGAAACATTGTTCCATTAGATTCGAAAGGGTTAAAAATGAATAAATTGAAATTACATTCACATAAATTGAAAGTTGAAATATGAACAAGAAAAAAGGAATGCAATTATGGCTGAAGAAGACTTGAACGCCACAAGGAAATATTATCCAATAGTAAAAGAGAAAATATGTTTAATTTCAAGTTTAACTGAAACTTTAACAACTAATCAATAAATTAATTAAAAATAATTTATTCTTGCCTTGTCTATTTCAAACTTTGTTAAATTATTGTATAGGTCGACTGAACTTGCTGATAAATAGCGTCCCAGGAGAGTAGCGTGAGTGGAAAATACTGTTGCAGTATCAATTTGACGTGTCCGAATGAAGATGAGACCGGGCCCTGTTAACCATTCATGGAAATGAGAAATTATTGGTACATAAAAAGATGAATATTGATTCATTTTCTCTCTAAACTGTTTGAAATGTTATTTTTTAATGAATTATCAATTAATATTTATTAATTAAGTAGTTTTTAGTAAACGAATTTCGATTAAAATTTAAGGTTATTAAAACATTTTATTAAACCGCATTAACAAATATTTTAGCATTTCGTATAGAAAAATGTCTATGTATGTATGTATGTATATATAAATATAAAATAAAATATAAAAATATAAAATAAATATAAAATATAAATATATATATAAAACACAATTACATCCAAAACACGGATGCCGTGTCATGTTTGGTTCTGCAATGACTTAATTTTATCTCATTAGACTTGTTTTACCGTGTTTTGTTAATTTTTAAAAGTTTAGCTGTTTCGAAGATGTACTTAAGCTTGTCTATAACAATGTATCATCAGATCATTGTCTAAATCAGTGTTTCCCAAACTTTTGGTACTGCGTACCACCTTGATCATTTTCATTATATAATGTACCTCTTTGCTTTAAAATTTTATATAATGATTAAATTTTTTTATTATATCTTTTTTAAAATATACGACCTTTAAATTAATAGCATTAATGAGAAAATTAAATACTTTTATAACTGACGTAACTGTTCTTTTTTAATGCTAAGGGGAAATCTACTAGATATTAGAGAGCGAAATATAATCGTTTTTCATGGGATTTAACAATTATAATTTTTCTCAGGTGTCCATTTCCTTATCACAATGTAATTAAAAATATTAAATAACCATAGAATTGAACATGGAACTTTAAATCCACATTAGAAATAATATCATGAAACTGCAATGTACAATTAAATTAAAAGCCCATTTAAAATAATGATTCCCATAATTTAGTAGCCGTTACAATAATTATTGAGCAAAAATTCAAATCATGTAAGTTACATTTATTTAACAATAGGTTTTCATTATTTAACCATGCAACAACTTTAAAAAAACTTGAATAAAAGGTGCGATTTAAATGTTCAGTATTTTGGATTCAGTATTTTTATACTCAGTAAAATGTATTAAATGTTCATTAATTTTTAAATAAATTACACTAACCCCTAACCTTAACCCTTACCCTAGCCAGGCCCGGTTCCAGTCATTGATTGTGATTTCGTTTGTCTCGAGATTGTTGTTCTTTATTGCTTGTTGCTTGGTCGTTGTGGTATCATTGGTTTTTGTACTGTTTTTGGGTGCTGTAGATTTTGGGGTTGATTTCTTCGTTGATTTGATCTGCTATTTCCGATAATGTTTTGATGTCTGTTTTGTAATTTGCGGCTAAGATTAATCGTATTCTTGTGGCATATCACGCATGAATAATTCTTTAACCAGCTCGTTTGATCCAGAACTGGTGATGTTTGGTTGTAGTTGTTCCAGTTTGTGCTTTAGTTGTCTGAGGAAATCGGAAGGTTTATTGTCCTCTAATTGTGTGTTGTTTAAGCAGGACTCCAGCATTTGTCTTTTGTTTATTTTGTTTTTAGATATTAGTATGTGACATAGTGTTTTATGAGTCTTCACATTTTGAAATTTCGTCTATTTGGTCCGTAATTTCGTTGAGTTTGTTTCTGGGAGAGCTGCAATTATGTTTGAACACAGGGTTTTTATTGACTTAACGCCTGATAGTGTTAAAGCTAGTTTTGCGAAATCTAGCCATTTTCGTCAATGATATAATTAGGGATGTTCCGTTTTGGGTTAGATACTGGGTTGAAATGAGAGTTGGTGTTGTCTTTCGTTAATGGAGTATTTTCTTCATTTATGTTTGTGAATCCATTGAATAATTGGTTATTTTCTTGCCGAAAGGGGTTGTTTGTGTTTTTTTGCATTGGTTGATGATGTTTGTTTATGCTGTAAAAAAATTAGTTTAATCAAGTATATAGCTTACTGTGTTCAGCCAAAAGTGCCACTATTCTTTATACCTCCAGTGGTGATATTCAGCCGGTACGGGGCGGTACGCTCGTACCGGTTGTTAACATTTTTAAAATTTTCCGTACCGGTTGTTGTATATTAAAAAAAAAGTATGTTTTTAAGTAAAAGTATGTAAAAGTAAAAGTATGTAAAAGTAAAAGTATTGATAAAAACATTCTAAATTACTAAAAAAATATAAATATTTACCTGCCATTATCGATCAAATACAAAAAATCTTACAATAAAATAAAAATTTGGGATTTAAAATTTTTTTCGGTTTTAGTAAAAAAAATCTACTTAAAACTGTCTAATTTGAATTTTAGTACTTTTAATTTCCACTACAATCCAAGAGATGGCATTGAATTATAGAACAAAATTTATGGAATTGAAAAATTCCTACTGAGCATGTGTAAAGTTGCATTTTAATAGGTGGTTTCACCGCGTAACCACTAAGCTTGAAAGGGTTAACGGAAAATTCTGTAAAAAAAAAATATTTTTCTTTTAATAAAAAGGGAATTTCCCTTTTTGAATACATTTTTATTTTGATATATTTACTCTAAATAAAAAGTTTAGTAGTATAAATATTTTTTATGGTGAATGGTTATCCCTTACTTTTAATCTCTATTAAATTCAGTTTTAACGTGCAAGTATGAAGATTTTAAATTGATTTAAATTTCTAATTAATTATTAATTAATTATTAAATATTTTCTTTGTTTCAACCTAAGAATGAAAAGGCAAGGTAATTTGGATGACTTTTTTAGCAAATCTATAAAAATAACCAAAAACCCTGAACAGCAAGCTGAGAATATTACTAATTCTAATCAAACAAAACAGGTAAAAGAAAAAAATGATACTTCTGAAGTTCAACACCAATCGGAAAAAGCTGGAACGTCTCGTGATGCTGCGTTATTACATTTTTGGAATGATAAACAACTAAATTATTTTAAAACTAAATACGAGTGGCTTATTGTTGTTAGCGATGAAAATGTGGGATGTCAGTGGTGTTCGAAAGTAGAATCGTTAAATTTAGAAACTGCTAAACATTTACACATTTCTGTGGAGTGGAAATCATGCTCTGTCAAAGCTCATGGCTCGAACAAAGAAAATTTACAATCATCAATGAGAAAAAAATTAAAGGAACACAATGAATCAGCTTCACATAAAAAAGCTGGGGAAATAATAAAAATTGGTGAAACAAATATAATTTCCAAATCTTTCGATGTGGCTAATGAAAAGTATTTAAACAGCACAGTAAACATTTTTAATACTATCTATTTCATAATTAAAAACAATTACCCATTCAGTGATTTTAAAAAATTAATTGATTTACAGAAAAAAAATAATGTAGATTTTGGATTTTCATTACATTCCAGATTTATAGTTCCACTTGTCGCAAAGCTTATATCTACAGAAATAAGAAGAATTAGTTTTGGAAAACTGATAAATACAGGTTGTAAAATTTCAATTATTATTGATGAAGCCTCAACTGTTTCACACAAAAGCGTTTTAGTAGTTTATTTGAAATCTGAAATTCAAGATTCCGATGATAGTGTAACAGTTTTTATTGATCTTGTCGAATTAGATGGAACAACATCAGAAATAATTTTAAAAAACCTTAATATCAGTTCTTGAAAAACATGGTTTTAATGAAAAATATTTACATGAAAATCTTATTGGATTTTGCTCAGACGGTGCTAGTGTAATGTTAGGAAAAAAGGCTGGAGTTTCTGCAAGAATTTTAGAACATTTTCCAGGTATTAGCATCTGTCACTGTTTAGCTCATCGTATTCAGTTAACTCTAGATGATGTTATCAAAGAAGTAAATGAAGTAAATAACTTTAGATATTTTCTCGATAAACTTTATTCGTATTATCATACTTCAAATAAACATCAACGAGAATTAAATAATGTTTCTAAAGAACTTGGCACTGAAGTACACAAAATAGGTAGAATATTTGGTCCTCGATGGGCAGCCTGTAGCGCTAGGACCGCCAAAGCAGTTTGGAAATCATATCAGGCCTTATATATTCACTTTAGTCAAAATAAAGAAATTGGAATAATGTCATATTTCAAAAATGAAAACTTTTTAAAAGATTTAGGTTTAATAAACGACATATTAGAAGAAATTTCTGTACTGTCTACAGCTTTACAAGAAAGAGATATTTCATTAATTAGAGCTGATAGATTGATAAGGCGAACGATTAATCTATTCCAACATTTAAAATTAAATAAAGGAACATATGAAAAAGAAGCAGATGATATTATTAAAACGAAAAAATACAATATTCCATTTGAAATTAATAGAAAAAAAAACATCAATTGTTGTTTCGAGAGATAAATTTTTTGATTGTTTAGAAAAACATATGAAAACGCGTTTGCTATTAGACGATAAAAATGAAAAACTATAATAATCTCTTAAATTGCTTTAATTTATTAAATCCAGAAACATGGCCGGGTGATATTTTTGAAGCACCATGGATTGAAGGTGAAAATAGGTTAGAGCAGTTAAATAAAATAATCAAATACATCATTCCAGTAAATGATTTTCGAGATTTTGTTGATGTGCGAGATAGAGAATCTAAAAATATTAATACTATTTTGAGAGCAAAAAGAATTTTAAATGTAATTGCTGTTAATTCCGCAGAAGCTGAAAGAGGACTCAGCACAATGAACAATATCATTTATGATAAGAGAAATTCGTTGTTAATTGAAACAACAAGTCATTTAATGACAATAAATTTAATGGGAAAATCGATTGAGGATTTTGATGCAACACCATATGTTAAATTATGGTTGCGAGAAGGGCATCATATGGCAAGTGACAAACGTGTCAAAGCAGCCGCACCTAATTTGCCGTCCCAAAACCAAAATTTAATTTGGAAATTATTTAATTAATTTTATATACTATTTTTTATACTATTATATATAATATATGTATTTCTTATGTAAATATGTAAATAAATAACTATTATGAAGTAAATATAATCTACAATAGATTTTTTTCCATGCGTACCGGTTGTTAAAAAATTCGAATATCACCACTGTATACCTCTATATTAAGTATTCTGAAAGCGATAGTAGTTACTATAGAGAATTACTATATAGTTTCTTTTCGTTGGTTTGTGAAGGATTTCTCGAATGAAAATAATGATTATCATTCGTAATTGCATTCAAAAAATTAATGTTACACTACACACCTCTTCTTTTCTCTAACTTAACCCGTTTTTCCGCTTTGAATCAAAAAATCAATCATTTGTTGATTTTCTACAAACTCACATTTCTGTGCTTTCCTTACATGATTACAAACTTTTCACAAACACGGTTTTCATTAAATTTATCTTTCACATTTTCATATATCTTTCAATTGGTTTCTATTCTATTTCATTTTTAAAATAATTTCAACATTATAACTCTCAAATTTCGATAAAGTCAATTTTAAGATAACACTAAAATAAAAATACCAAGAAATCAAATTAGACAAAAATCCAATTGAAGTATTTTTTAAGTAAAATAATATTTAATATTTAATATAGTGTAACAATTTTAAAATAAATATCTGGTGAAATTGAACAAACTGTGCATCATCCAATTAAATTGAAGAGTTTTTGTTAAATTGTAAATTTTCCAATTCAAATAATTTTTTAATAATTATTATTATTATGCATTATAAATATTATTTAAAAACATATTTGCAAAGTTTATTTTATTATGAAAATTTTGAATAATATTAAAAAAACATTTAACTAACTACTCCTATAAACCATGATATGAGACCACCGAACACAACAGAATCATTTGTTTCTTGATCATTATTTGGAATACCAATTCTTGTATCATTCCACAATTCATTTTTCCACTCTCCCAAAAAGCGATAGGCAGAATTAACGTCAAACAGAATTACAAATGGATTCCCTTCAACTAACCATCTACCACTAACAATCTAAAGAAAATTAATTAAATACAAATCTAGCAGAGTTGCACTCGTATTCCACATGATCTCATTTCTGAAATAGAATTATGAACTGGCTCCATTTCGGAATCGCAAACGTCAACTTCACTCCTCAGACAAGCTTCATTAATGGGCCCCAGAAGGATATACCTATCAACAAGTTCGATACAAGTTGATTTGGCTTTCGTTCGAATTACTGTATAAATACCACCAACTGAAAAATATAAATATGGATAAATAGATAATTCTAGATTTCAACAAGATGGTACCCAATACCAAATCATGTAGAAACTTTAAGTAAATGTTAAATACAGGCTAAAGTAAAGAAATTCTTTAATCAGAATATTTACCCGGAAGGTGTTGTCAATATATTCTAACGGAATAAAATTGCTATCACTATATACTTTTAGTCCTTCCATTATCTTAGCTATTAAAAATCATGGACCGAACCTACTACACAACTTTCCGATTTCAGAATGTCTCAATAGAAATTTGAACAATTCTCTTGGAATTCTTTTAAATAACTCTATTTGACTAATCTTCACTCACTATTTTATTCAAATTTACAGTTTTTCATATACAGATTTTCACAGGTATTTCACTCTCTTTATGTTACAATTTACTTGTTAGGTCCAATGAAAACTCACTTATCTATCTATAAATAGTTGCTTTGCATAAGAAAGCTGTTTTGTAATCAAAGACCAGCAAAAATAATGCTAAAAAATTAAACGGTGTCGAAAATCTTCAAAAATATTATCGAATAATTGTAAACCATAGTTATTTCATTTAAACAAACTATAAATTTCTAACCATAATACAGTACTGTTAATACTTATTGCACTAGGGCATCCAATCCAGGATTAAAAAATTGTAATAAATAGTTACTTATTTTATGAAATATTGTATATTAAAATTTTTTATGTTATATTAATAATAATCAAATAAAAAATCAACCATAAAAAACATGGTTTTTGGAACTCTGTCTATATTTCACTCTCTTAATTTATTTTATATTTCATATAACATATTGAAAATGTCAACTCGAAATCTCCATAAGGAAATTGTTCATACTATTTTGCACTTAAAGTACCTAAATGGACATAAGGTTCAAACTTATATAACATATTTTATATATAAATATGTCGTCTCTTTAATCCAAAATTTATGAATAGATAAGAATTTATATTGAAATAAGGAAATAACACTAGATTTGACATATCAACATTTTTTTAATTAACCCACTTTCCGTAATCGAATCGATCTGAAATACGGTTTTCTCGACAACGAATCTACTTGCCAAATTTCAGCTCAATCCGATCACGGAAAGTAGGTTTATTTGGACTCGTGAAATTTTCGTGGCACACAAACATCACCGAATTTAAAATAGAGAGTAAAAAGTACATGAAAAGCATAATCTCTGTCAAAATAAACAAAACAAAAAAAAACTATCAAAATTAATTCAAATGCAATTCAAATTTTTCCAAAATGAAAAAGTTTGGAAATTTTATTTGCATAGTAAAGATGGTAATTTCGTGTCAAAAAGAACTCAAATATATCGGTGGTTCGATTAAAGGTTCGACAAAAATCTATTCGAATTAAGGATATTGCCGCAAAAAGAGTCGAAATTGATTTTAAATGAAGATTTTATTAAGAAACCTTCTGAAACTCAAAAAACAATTGTTTATTTTAAAGAAATTTCAGTTCCCATAGATTTGATGATTGTTAGAATGACAAAATGTTTGTTTTTTCAGAATATATTAGGAAATCTTTTGATATGACTGGTTTTTCATTACTCTTATCTGCTATGACAATTATAGATAAAGTTTTAAGTTACAGTAAAGGACTAAAATAAATTGGAAAGATGAAAAATGAAAAGTAATTGGGAAAAAATTCAATTTTACATTTGACTAGTGAATATCTAATAAAAATCGCAGATATTTGAATCTTTATCTTCGTGGAAGTAGGCTAAAGTATATCTTGTGCAATTTCGGTCTTATAAGGTTCAAAGAAAAATATTCAGCTGTTCTCTGTGTTGAAAATATTATAGTTAAACCC